>JAMOIN010001163.1:0-37421 GCA_024666655.1 Dascyllus trimaculatus | reverse complement strand
AGTTTTCTTCTAACACACTCCCCAGCAGAGCCTGTCCACACGGCTCCCCAGATGCACAGCCCAGCACACCGGGCTGCCCAGCCCAGCTCACCGGGCTCCCCAGCACAGCACACGTGGGCCCCCAGCACCACAGCCCGCCTGGCTCTCCATCAGAGCCTGTTCACAAAGCTCCCCAGAAGAGCCTTTCTACACGGCTCCTCAGCAGCCCCGCACACCGCAGAACAGCCCGCCTGGCTCTCCATCAGAGCCTGTTCACACCGCTTCCCAGCAGACCCTCTCCACACGGCATGCCAGCAGCTCAGCCCAGCACACTGGGCTCCGCAGCCCAGCACACCGGGCTACCGAGCACAGGACACGGGGGCCCCCAGCACCACAGCCCGCCTGGCTCTCCATCAGAGCCTGTTCACACCGCTCCGCAGCAGAGCCTGTCTATACGGCTCCCCATCACCAAAGCCCAGCACACCGGGCTCCCCAGCACCACGGCCCAGCACACGGGGCTCCCCAGCCCAGCACACCGGGCTCCCAAGCACAGCACACGGGGCCCCCCAGCACCACAGCCCGAATGGCTCCCCAGCAGAGCCTGTCTACACGGCTCCCCAGCACCACAGCTCAGCACACCGGGCTCCCCAGCCCAGCACACCGGGCTCCCCTGCCCAGCTCAACGGGCTCGCCAGCACAGCATACGGGGGCCCCCGAGCACCACAGCCCGCCTGGCTCTCCATCAGAGCCTGTTCACACCGCTCCCCAGCAGAGCCTGTCCACACAGCTCCCAAGCACCACAGCCCAGCACACCGGGCTCCCCAGCCCAGCTCACCGGGCCGCCCAGCACAGCACACGGGGGCTCCAAGCACTCCAGCCCGCCTGGCTCTCCATAAGAGCCTGTTCACACCGCTCCGCAGCAGAGCCTGTCTACACGGCTCCCCAGCACCACAGCCCAGCACACCGGGCTCGCCAGCCCAGCTCATCGGGCTCCACAGCACAGCACACAGGGCCCCACAGAACCACAGCCCGCCTGGCTCTCCAGCAGAGACTGTTCAAACCACTCCCCAGCAGAGCCTGTCTAAACGGCTCCCCATCACCAAAGCCCAGCACACCGGGCTCCCCAGCACCACAGCCCAGCACACGGGGCTCCCCAGCCCAGCACACCGGGCTCCCCAGCACAGCACACGGGGCCCCCCAGCACAGCACACGGGGCTTCCCAGCACAACAGCCCGCCTGGCTCTCCATCAGAGCCTGTTCAACCCTCTCCCCAGCATAGCCTGTCCACACGGCTTCCCAGCACCACAGACCAGCACACTGGGCTCCGAAGCCCAGCTCACTGGGCTCCCCAGTACAGCACACGGGGGCCCCCGGCACCACAGCCCGGCTGGCTCTCCATCAGAGCCTGTTCACACCGCTCAACAGCAAAGCCTGTCTACACGGCTCCCCAGCAACACAGCCCAGCACACCGGGCTCGCCAGCACAGCACACGGGGGCCCAAAGCACAGCACACGGGGGCCCCCAGCACCAAAGCCCGCCTGGCTCTCCAGCAGAACCTGTTCAAACCACTCCCCAGCACAGCCTGTCCACACGCCTCCCCAGCAGGACAGCCCAGCACACCGGGCTCCCCAGCCCAGCTCACCGGGCTCCCCAGCAAAGCACACGGGGGCCCCCAACACCACAGCCCGCCTGGTTCTCCACCAGAGCCTGTTCAAACCTTTCCCCAGCAGAGACTGTCCATACGGCTCCCCAGCAGCACAGCCCTGCACACCGGGCTCCCTAGCCCAGCTAACCGGGCTCCCAGGCACAGCACACGGGGGCTCCCAGCACCACAGCCCGCTTGGCTCTCCATCAGAGACTGTTCACACCGCTCCCCAGCAGAGCCTGTTCACTCCGCTCCGCAGCAGAGCCTGTCTACACGGCTCCCGAGCAGCACAGCCCAGCACACCGGGCTCCCCAGCACAGCACACGGGGCCCCCCAGCACCACAGCCAGCCTGGCTCCCCAGTAGAGCCTGTTCAAACCACTCCCCAGCAGTCCCTGTCCACACGGCTTCCCAGCAGCACAGCCTTGCACAGCGGGCTCCCCGGCCAAGCTCACCGGGCTCCCCAGCACAGCACACGGGGGCCACCAGCACCACATCCCACCTAGCTCTCCATCATGGCCTGTTCACACCGCTCCCCAGCAGAGCCTGTCCACACGGCTCCCCAGCACCACAGCCCAGCACACCGGGCTCCCCAGCCAGGCTCAACGGGCTCCCCCGCACAGAGCACGGGGCCCCCCAGCACCACAGCCCGCCTGGCTCTCCATCAGAGCCTGTCCACACCGCTCCTCAGCAGAGCCTGTCCACACTGCTCCCCAGCACCACTGCCCAGCACACCGGGCTCCCCAGCCCTGTTCAACGGGCTACCCAACACAGCACACGGTGCCCGCCACAACCACAGCCCGCCTGGCTCTTTAGCAGATCCTGTTCAAACCACTCCCCAGCAGAGCCTGTCCACATGGCTCCCCAGAAGCACAGCCCAGCACACCGGGCTCCCCAGCCCAGAACACGGGGTTCCCCCAGCACCACAGCCCGCCCGGCGCTCCATCAGAGCCTCTTCACACCGCTCCCCAGAAGAGCCTTTCCACGCTGCTCCCCAGCACCACGGCCCAGCACACCGGGCTCCCCAGCCCTGCTCACCCGGCTCCCCAACACAGCACACGGGGGCCCTCAGCACAGCTCTCCGGGCTCCCCTGAACCACAGCCCGCATGGCTCTCCATCAGAGCCTGTCCACACCGCTCCTCAGCAGAGCCTGTCCACACTGCTCCCCAGCACCACTGCCCAGCACACCGGGCTCCCCAGCCCTGTTCAACGGGCTACCCAGCACAGCACACGGTGCCCGCCACAACTACAGCCCGCCTGGCTCTGTAGCAGATCCTGTTCAAACCACTCCCCAGCAGAGCCTGTCCACATGGCTCCCCAGAAGCACAGCCCAGCACACCGGGCTCCCCAGCCCAGAACACGGGGTTCCCCCAGCACCACAGCCCGCCCGGCGCTCCATCAGAGCCTCTTCACACCGCTCCCCAGAAGAGCCTTTCCACGCTGCTCCCCAGCACCACGGCCCAGCACACCGGGCTCCCCAGCCCTGCTCACCCGGCTCCCCAACACAGCACACGGGGGCCCTCAGCACAGCTCTCCGGGCTCCCCTGAACCACAGCCCGCATGGCTCCCCATTAGAGCTTGTTCAACCCTCTCCCCAGCAGAGCCTGTCCACACGGCTCCCCAGCACCACAGCCCAGCACACCGGGCTACCCAGCACAGCACACGGGGCCCCCCAGCACAAAAGCCCGCCTGACTCTCCAGCAGAGCCTGTTCAAACCACTCGCCAGCAGAGCCTGTCTACACGGGTACCCGGCACCACAGCCCAGCTCACTGGGCTCCTCTGCCCAGATCACCGGGCTCCCCAGCACAGCACACGTGGCATCCCAGCACCAAAGCCCGCCTGGCTCTCCATCAGAGCCTGTTCACTCCGCTCCCCAGCAGAGCCTGTCGACAAGGCTCCCCAGCAGAGACTTTCCACACGGCTCCCCAGCACCACAGCCCAGCACACCGGGCTCCCCAGCACAGCACACGGGGCCCCCCATCACCACAGCCCGCCTGGCTCTCCATCAGAGCCTGTTCACACCGCTCCCCAGCAGAGCCTGTCTACACGGTTCCCCAGCACCACAGCCCAGCACACCGGGCTCCCCAGCACAGCTCACCGGGCCCCCCAGCACAGCACACATGGGCCCCCAGCGCCAGAGCCCGCCTGGCACTCCATCAGAGCCTGTTCAAACCACTCCCCAGCAGAGCCTGTCCACACGGCTCCCCAGCACCACAGCCCAGCACACCGGGCTCCCCAGCCCAGCTCAACGGGTTCCCCAGCACAGCACACGGGGGCCCCCAGCACATCTCACCGGGCTCCCCTGTACCACAGCCCGCCTGGCTCTACATCAGAGCCTGTTCAACCCTCTCCCCAGCAGAGCCTGTCCACACAGCTCCCCAGCACCACAGCCCAGGACACCGGGCTCCCCAACACAGCACACGATGCCCCGCAGCACAACAGCCCGCCTGACTCTCCAGCAGAGCCTGTTCAAACCACTCCCCAGCAGAGCCTGTCCACGCGGCTCCCCAGCACCACAGCCAAGCACACCGGGCTCCCCAGCCCAGCTCAACGGGCTCCCCAGCACAGCTCACCGGGCTCCCCAGCCCAACTCACCGGGCTCCCCAGCACAGCACACAGGGCCCCCCAGCACCACAGCCCGCGTGGCTCTCCATCAGAGCCTGTTCACACCGCTCCCCAGCAGAGCCTGTCCACACGGCACCCAAGCACCACAGCCCAGCACACCGGGCTCCCCAGCCCAGCACACCGGGCTCCCCAGCCCAGCTCACCGGGCCGCCCAGCACAGCACACGGGGGCCCCCAGCACTACCGCCCGCCTGGCTCTCCAGCAGAGACTGTTCAAACCACTCCCCAGCAGAGCCTGTCCACACGGCTCCCCAGCAGAGCCTGTCCACATGGCTCCCCAGCAGAACAGCCCAGCACACCGGGCTCCCCAGCCCAGCTCAACGGGCTCCACAGCACAGCACATGGGGGCCCCCAGCACCACAGCCCGCCTGGCTCTCCATCAGAGCCTGTTCACACCGCTCCCTAGCACCACAGCCCAGCACACCGGGAACCCAAGCACAGCACACGGGGGCCCCCAACACCACAGCCGGCCTGGCTTTCCATCAGAGCCTGTTCACAGGGCTCCCAAGCAGAGCCTGTCTACACGGCTCCCCAGCAACACAGCCCAGCACACCGGGCTCCCCAGCCCAGCTCACCGGCCTCCCCAGCACAGCACACCGGGCCCCCCAGCACCACAGCCCGCCTGGCTCTCCATCAGAGCCTGTTCAAACCACTCCCCAACAGAGCCGGTCCACACGGCTCCAAAGCAGCACAGCCCAGCACACTGGCCTCCCCAGCCCAGCTCACCGGGCTCCCCAGCACAGCACACGGTTCCCCAGCAGAACAGCCCAGCACACCGGGCTCCCCAGCACCACAGCCCAGCACACGGGGCTCCCCAGCCCAGCACACCGGGCTCCCCAGCACAGCACACGGGGCCGCCCAGCACCACAGCCCGCCTGGCTCTCCATCAGAGCCTGTTGAAACCACTCCCCAGAGGAGCCTGTCCACACGGCAACCCAGCACCACAGCCCAGCACACCGGGCTCCAAAGCCCAGCTCACCGGGCTCCCCTGCACACGGGGGCCCCCAGCAACACAGAACGCCTTGCTCTCCAGCAGAGCCTGTTCACACCGCCCCACAGCAGAGCCTGTCCACACGGCTCCCCAGCACCACAGCCCAGCACACCGGGCTCCCCAGCACAGCACACGGGGGCCCACAGCACCACAGCCCGCCAGGCTCTCCAGCAGAGCCTGTTCACACCGCTCCCAAGTAGAGCCTGTCCACACGGCTCCCCTGCAGCACAGCCCAGCACACTGGCCTCCCAAGCCCAGCTCACCGGGCTCCCCAGCACAGAACACAGGGGCCCTCCAGCACCTCAGCCCACCTGGCTTTCCAGCAGAGCCTCTTCACAAGGCTCCCCAGCACAGCCTGTCCACACGGCTCCCCAGCAGCTCAGCCCAGCACACCATGCTCCACAGCCGATCTCACCGGGCTCCAACACCACAGCACACGGGGCCACCCAGCACCACAGCCGAGCACACCGGGCTCCCCAGCCCAGCTCACCGGGCTCCCCAGCACAGCACACGTGGGCCCCCAGCAACACAGCCCGCCTGGCTCTCCAGCACAGCCTGTTCAAAACACTCCCCAGCAGAGCCTGTCCACACGGCTCCCCAGCAGCACAGCCCAGCACACCGGGCTGCCCAGCACAGCACACGGCGGCCCCCAGCACAGCACACGGGGGCCCCCAGCACCACAGCCCGCTTTGCTCTCCAGCAGAGCCTGTTCAAACCACTCCCCAGCACAGCCTGTTCACACGCCTCCCCAGCAGCACAGCACAGAACACCGGGCTCCCCAGCCCAGCTCACCGGGCTCCCCAGCACAGCACACGGGGGCCCCCAACACCACAGCCCGCCTGGCTTTCCATCAGAGCCTGTTCACACCGCTCCACAGAAGAACCGGTCCACACGGCTCCCCAGCAGCACACCCTAGGACACCGGGCTTGCCAGCACAGCACACGGGGGCCCCCAGCACAGCACACGGCGGCCCATAGCACCACAGCCCGCCTGGCTCTCCAGCAGAACATGTTAAAACCACTCCCCAGCACAGCCTGTCCACACGCCTCCCCAGCAGCACAGCCCAGCACACCGGGCTCCCCTGCCCAGCTCACCGGGCTCCCCAGCAAAGCACACGGGGGCCCCCAACACCACAGCCCGCCTGGTTCTCCATCAGAGCATGGTCAAACCTTTCCCCAGCAGAGACTGTCCATACGGCTCCCCAGCAGCACAGCCTTGCACACTGGGCTCCCCAGCCCAGCTCAACGGGCTCCCCAGAAAAGCACACGGGGGCCCCCAGCACCACAGCCCGCTTGGCTCACCATCAGAGACTGTTCACACCGCTACCCAGCAGAGCCTGTTAACTCCGCTCTCCAGCAGATCCTGTCTACACGGCTCCCCAGCACCATAGCCCAGCTCACCAGGCTCCCCAGCCCAGCTCACCGGGCTCCCCAGCACAGCACACGGGGCGCCCCAGCAACACAGCCAGCCTGGCTCCCCAGCAGAGCCTGTTGAAACCACTCCCCAGCAGTCCCTGTCCACACCGCTCCCCAGCAGCACAGCCTAGCACAGCGGGCTCCCCGGCCAAGCTCACCGGGCTGCCCAGCACAGCACACGGGGGCCACCAGCACCACAGCCCGCCTGGCTCTGCAGCAGAGCCTGTCCACACGGCTCACCAGCAGCACAGCCAAGCACACCGGGCTCCCCAGTACAGCACACAGGGGCCCCCAGCAAACCACACGGGGCCCAACTGCACCACAGCCCGCCTGGCTCTCCAGCAGAGCCTGTTCAAACCGCTCCCCAGCAGAGCCTGTCCACACGGCTCCCCAGCACCACAGCCCAGCACACCGGGCTCCCCAGCCCAGCTCACCGTGCTCCGCAGCATAGCACACGGGGGCCCCCAGCACCACAGCCCGCCTGGCTCTCAGGCAGAGCCTGTCCACACGGCTCCCCAGCAGCACAGCCCAGCACACCGGGCTCCCCAGCCCAGCTCACAGGGCTCGCCACCACAGCATACGGGGTCCCCCAGCACAGCACACGGGGACCCCCAGCACAGAACACGGGGGCCCCCAGCAAAACACACGGGGGCCTCCAGCACCACAGCCAGCGTTGCTCTCCAGCAGAGCCTGTTCAAACCACTCCCCAGCACAACCTGTCCACAAGCCTCCCCAGCACCACAGCCCGTCTGACTCTCCATCAGAGCCTGTTCAACCCTCTCCCCATCAGAGCCTGTCCACACGGCTCCCCAGCAGCACAGCCCAGCACACCGGGCTCCCCCGCCAAGCTCACCAGGGTCCCCAGCACAGCACACGGGGGCCCCCAGCACCACAGCCCGAATGGCTCTCCATCAGAGCTTGTTCACAACGCTCCCAATCAGAGACTGTCCACACGGCTGCCCAGCACCACAGCCCAGCACACCGGGCTCCCTAGCCAGGCTCAACGGGCACGCCAGCCAAGCTCACGGGGCCCCACAGCACAGCACACGGGGGCCCCCAGCACCACAGCCCGCCTGGCTCTCAATCAGAGCCTGTTCACACAGCTCCGCAGCAGAGCCTGTCTACACGGTTCGCCAGTACCACAGCCCAGCACACCGGGCTCCCCAGCCCAGCTCACCGGGCTCCCCGGCACAGCACACGAGGGCCCCCAGCACCACAGCCCGCCTGGCTCTCCAGCAGAGCCTATTCACACCGCTCCCCAGCAGAGCCTGTCCACACGGCTCCCCAGCAGAACATTCCAGTACACCGGGCTCCCCAGCCCAGCTCAACGGGCTCCCCAGCACAGCACAAGGGGGCCCCCAGCACCACAGCCCGCCTGGCTCTAAATCAGAGCATGTTCAACCCTCTCCCCAGCAGAGCCTGTACACACAGCTCCCCAGCACCACAGCCCAGCACACCGGGATCCCCAGCCCAGCTCAACGGGCTCCCCAGCACAGCACACGGGGCCCCCCAGCACCACAGCAAGCCTGGCTCTCCATCAGAGCCTATTCACACCACTCCCCAGCAGAGTCTGTCCACACGGCTCCCCAGCACCACAGCCCAGCACACCGGGCTCCCCAGCACATCACGCGTTGCCCCCCAGCACCACAGCCCGCCTGGCTCTCCATCAGAGCCTGTTCACACCGCTCCCCCGCAGAGCCTGTCTACACGGCTCCCCAGCACCACAGCCAAGCACACGGGGCTCCCCAGCCAAGAACACCGGGCTCCCCAGCACAGCACACGGGGCCGCCCAGCACCACAGCCCGCTTGGCTCTCCATCAGAGCCTTTTCAAACCACTCCCCAGAAGAGCCTGTCCACACGCCAATCCAGCACCACAGCCCAGCACACCGGGCTACCCAGCCCAGCTCACCGGGCTCCCCAGCACAGCACACGGGGGCCCCCAGCAACACAGCCCGCCTTGCTCTCCAGCAGAGCCTGTTCAAGGCACTCCCCAGCAGAGCCTCTCTACAGGGCTCCCCAGCAGCACAGCCCAGCAAACCGGGCTCCTCTGCCCAGCTCACCGGGCTCCCCAGAACCACAGCCCGCCTGGCTCTCCATCAGAGCCTTTTCACACCTCTGCCCAGCAGAGCCTGTCTACACGGCTCCCCAGCACCACAGCCCAGCACACCGGGCTCCCCAGCACCACAGCCCGCCTAACTCTCCATCAGAGCCTGTTCACAGCGCTCCGCAGCAGAGCCTGTCTACACGGCTCCCCAGCACCACAGCCCAGTACACCGGGCTCCCCAGCCCAGCTCAACGGGCTCCCCAGCACAGCACACGGGGCCCCCCAGCACCACAGCCCGCCCTGCTCTCCAGCAGAGACAGTTCAAACCACTCCCCAGCAGAGCCTGTCCACACGGCTCCCCAGCAGAGCCTGTCCACCTGGCTCCCAAGCACCACAGCCCAGCTCACCGGGCCCCCCATCACCACAGCCCAGCACACCGGGCTCCACATCCCAGCTCAACGGGCTCCGCAGCACAGCACACGGGGGCCCCCAGCACTACAGCCCGCCTGGCTCTCAATCAGAGCCTGTCTACACGGCTCCCCAGCACGACAGCCCAGGACACCGGGCTCCCCAGCCCACCTCAACGGGCTCCCCAGCACAGGACACGCAGGCCCCGAGCACAACAGCCCGCCTGGCTCTCCATCAGAGCCTGTTCACAGAGCTCCGCAGCAGAGCCTGTCTACACGGCTCCCCAACACCACAGCCCAGCACACCGGGCTCCCCAGCCCAGCTCACCGGGCTCCCCAGCACAGCACACGGGGCACCCCAGCATCACAGCCCGAATGGCTCCCCAGCAGAGCCTGTCTACACGTCTCCCCAGCAGCACAGCCCAGCATACCGCAGCACAGCCCGCCTGGCTCTCCATCAGAGCCTGTTCAAACCGCTCCCCAGCAGATCCTGTCCACACGGCTCCCCAGCAGCACAGCCCGCCTGGCTCTCCAGCAGAGCCTGTTCAAACCACTCCCAAACAGAGCCGGTCAACACGGCTCCCCAGCAGCACAGCCCAGCACACTGGCCTCCCCAGCCGATCTCACCGGGCTCCGCAACACAGCACACGGGGCCCCCCAGCACCACAGCCCAGCACACCGGGCTCCCCAGCCCAGCTCACTGTGCTCCCCAGCACAGCACACGGGGGCCCCCAGCAACACAGCCCGCCTGGCTCTCCAGCAGAGCCTGTTCAAAAACACTCCCCAGCAGAGCCTGTCCACACGGCTCCCCAGCAGCACAGCCCAGCACACCGGGCTCCCCAGCACAGCACACGGGGGCCCCCAGCAACACAGCCCGCCTGGCTCTCCAGCAGAGCCTGTTCAAAACACTCCCCAGCAGAGCCTGTCCACACGGCTCCCCAGCAGCACAGCCCACCACACCGGGCTCCCCAGCACAGCACACGGGGGCCCCCAGCACAGCACACGGGGGCCCCCAGCACCACAACCCGCGTTGCTCTCCAGCAGAGCCTGTTCAAAACACTCCCCAGCACAGCCTGTCCACACGCCTCCCCAGCAGCACAGCCCAGAACACCAGGCTCCCCAGCCCAGCTCACCGGGCTCCCCAGCACAGCACAGGGGGGCCCCCAACACCACAGCCCGCCTGGATTTTCATCAGAGCCTGTTCACACCGCTCCTCAGCAGAGCCGGTCAAAACGGCTCCCCAGCAGCACACGGGGGCCCCCAGCACCACGGACCGCATGGCTCTCCATCAGAACCTGTTCAAACCTCTCCCCAGCAGAGACTGTCCATACGGCTCCCCAGCAGCACAGCCCTGCACACCGGGCTCCCTCGCCCAGCTAACCGGGCTCCCCAGCACAGCACACGGGGGCCCCCAGCACCACAGCCCGCCTGGCTCTCCATCAGAGTCTGTTCACACAGCTCCCCAGCAGAGCCTTTTCAGACCGCTCCCCAGCAGACCTTGTCCACACGGCTCACCAGCAGCACAACCCAGCTCACCGGGCTCCCCAGCACAGCACACGGGAGCCCCCAGCACCACAGCCCGCTTGGCTGTCCAGCAGAGCCTGTTCACACCGCTCCCCAGCAGAGCCTCTCTACACGGCTCCCCAGCACAACAGCCCAGAACACCGAGCTCCCCGGCCCAGCTTCCCGGGCTCCCCAGCACAGCACACGGGGCCACCCAGCACCACAGCCCGAATGGCTCCCCAGCAGTGCCTGTCTACCGGCTCCCCAGCACCACAGCCCAGCACACCGGGCTCCCCAGCCCAGCTCAAAGTGCTCCCCATCACAGCACACGGGGCCCCGCAGCACCACAGCCCGAATGGCTCCCCAGCAGAGCCTGACCACACGGCTCCCCAACACCAAAGCCCAGGACACCAGGCTCCCCAGCCAAGCTCACAGGGCTGCCCAGCACAGCACACGGGGCCCCCCAGCACCACAGACCGCCTGGCTCTCCATCAGAGCCTGTTCAACCCTCTCCCCAGCAGAGCTTTTCCACACTGCTCACCAGCACCACAGCCCATCACACCGGGCTCCCCAGCCCAGCTCAACGTGATCCCCAGCAAAGCACACGCGGGCCCCCAGCACCACAGCCCGCCTGGCTCTCCATCAGAGCCTGTCTACACGGCTCCCCAGCACCACAGCCCAGCACACCGGGCTCCCCAGCCAAACTCAACGGGCTCCCGTGCACAGCACACACGGGCCCCCCATCACCACAGCCCACCTGGCTCTCCGGCAGAGCCTTTTTAAACCGCTCCCCAGGAGAGCCTGTCCACACGGCTCCCCAGCAGCACAGCCCAGCACACCGGGCTCCCCAGCCCAGCTAATGGGGCTCCCCAGCACAGCACACGGGGCCCCCCAGCACAACAGCCCGCCTGGCTCTCCAGCAGAGCCCGTTCAAACCACTCGCCAGCAGAGCCTGTCCACACGGCTCCCCAGCAGAAGAGCCCAGCACACCGGGCTCCCCAGGCAATCTCACCGGACCCCCAGCACAGCACACAGGGGCCCCCAGCATCAGAGGCCGCCTGGCTCTCGAGCAGAGCCTTTTCAAACCACGCCCCAGCAAAGCCTGTCCACACGGCTCCACAGCACCACAGCCCAGCACACCGGGATCCCCAGCACAGCACACGGGGGCCCCCAGCACCACAGCCCGCCTGGCTCTCCATCAGAGCCTCTTCACACCGCTGCCCAGCAGAGCCTGTCCACACGGCTCCCAACAAGCACAGCCCAGCTCACTGGGCTCCCCAGCACAGCACACGGGGGCCCCCAGCACTACAGCCCGCCTGGCTCTCCATCAGAGCCTTTTCACACCGCTCCCCAGCAGAGCCTGTCCACACGGCTCCCCAGAAGCACAGCCCAGCACATCCGGCTCCCCTGCCCAGCTCACCGGGCTCCCCAGCACAGAACACGGGGCCCCTCAGCACCACAGCCCGCCTGGCTCTCCAGCAGAGCCTGTTCAAACCAATCCCCAGCAGAGCCTGTACACACGGATCCCCAGCAGCACAGAATTGCACACCGGGCTCCGCAGCCCAGCTCAACAGGCTCCCCAGCACAGCACACGGGGCCCCCCAGCACCACAGCCCGCCTGGCTCTCCATCAGAGCCATTTCACTCCGCTCCCCAGCACCACAGCCCAGCACACCGGGCTCCACAGCCCAGTTCAACGGGCTCACCAGCACAGCACACGGGGCCCCCCAGCACAGCACACGCGGCATCCCAGCACCACAGCCCGCCTGGCTGTCCATCAGAGCCTCTTCACACCGCTCCCCATCAGAGCCTGTCTACACGACTCCCCACCAGCACAGCCCAGGACACCAGGCTCCCCAGCCCATCTCACCGGGCTCCCGATCACGGCACACGGCGCCCCCCAGCACCGCAGCCTGCCTGGCTCTCCAGCAGATCCATTTGAAACCACTACCCAGCAGAATCTGTCCTCACGGGTCCCCAGCAGCACAGCCCAGCACACCGGGCTCCCCAGCACAGCACACGGGGCTTCCCAGCACAACAGCAAGCCTGGCTCTCCATCAGAGCCTGTACAAAACTCTCCTCAGCAGAGCCTGTCCACACGGCTCCCCAGCACCACAGCCCACACACCGGGCTCCCCAGCCCTGCTCACCCGGCTCCCCAGCACAGCACACGGGGGCCTCCAGCACAGCTCACCTTGCTCCCCTGAACAACAGCCCGCTTGGCTCTCCATCAAAGCCTGTTCAACCCTCTCCCCAGCAGAGCCTGTCCACACGGCTCCCCAGAAACCACAGCCCAGCACACCGGGCTCCCCAGCACAGCACACGGGGCCGCCCAGCACCACATCCCGCCTGACTCGCCAGCAGAGCCTTTCCACACGGGGCCCCCCAGCACCACAGCCCGCCTGGCTCTCCATCAGATCCTGTTCAACTCTCTCCCAAGCAGAGCCTGTCCACACGGCTCCCCAGCCCAACTCAACGGGCTCCCCAGCACAGCACACGGGGCTTCCCAGCACCAAAGCCCGCCGGGCTCTCCATCAGAGCCTGTTCACTCCGCTCCCCAGCAGAGCCTGTTCAAACCACTCCCCAGCAGAGCCTGTCCACACGGCATCCCAACAACAAAGCCCAGCACACAGGGCTCCCCAGCACAGCTCACCGGGCTCCCCATCACAGCACACGGGAGCCCCCAGCACCACAGCCCGCCTGGCTCTCCAGCAGAGCCTGTTCACACGGCTCCCCAGCAGAGCCTGTCCACACGTCTCCCCAGCAGAACAGCCCAGCACACCAGGATCCCCAGCACAGCACACGAGGCCCCCAGCACCACAGCCCGCCTGGCTCTCAATCACAGCCTGTTCACACCGCTCCCCAGCAGGGCCTGTCTACACGGCTGCCCAGCACCACAGCCCTGAACACCGGGCTCCCCAGCCCAGCTCACCGGGCTCCCCAGCACAGCACACGAGGCCCCCAGCACCACAGCCTGCCTGGCTCTCCAGCAGAGCCTTTTCACTCCGCTCCCCAGCAGAGCCTGGTCAAACCACTCCCCATCAGAGCCTGTACACACGGCTCCCCAGCAGTACAGCCTTGCACACCGGGCTCCCCAGCACAGCACACGGGGGCCCCCAACACAGCACACGGGGCTTCCCAGCACCAAAGCCCGCATGGCTCTCCATCAAAGCCTGTTCACTCCGCTCCCCAGCAGAGCCTGTCCACAAGGCTCCCCAGCAGAGACTGTCCACACGGCTCCCCAGCACCACAGCCCAGCACACCGGGGTCCCCAGCACAGCACACGGGGCCCCCCAGCACCACAGCCCGCCTGGCTCTCCATCACAGCCTGTTCACTCCGCTCCCAAGCAGAGCATGTCCACAAGGCTCCCCAGCAGAGCCTGTCTACACGGATCCCCAGCACCACAGCCCAGCTCAAAGGGCTCTCCAGCACTGCACACGGGGCCCCCCAGCACCACAGCCAGCCTGGCACTCGAGCAGAGCCTGTTCAAACCACTCCCCCAGCAGAGCCTGTCCATACGGCTCCCCAGCACCACATCACAGCACACCGGGCTCCCCAGCCCAGCTCAACGGGCTCCCCAGCCCAGTTCACCGGGCTCCCAAGCACAGCACACGAGGCCCCCAGCACCACAGCCTGCCTGGCTCTCCAGCAGAGCCTGTTCAAACCACTCCCCAACAGAGCCTGTCCACACGGCTCCCCAGCACCACAGCCCGCCTGGCTCTCCAGCAGAGCCTGTTCACACCGCTCCCTAGCAGAGCCTGTCTACACGGCTCCCCAGCAGCACAGCCCAGCCAACCGGGCTCCTCTGCCCAGCTCACCGGGCTCCCCAGCACCACAGCCCGCCTGGCTCTCCATCAGATCCTGTTCAACTCTCTCCCACGCAGAGCCCTTCCACACGGCTCCCCAGCACCACAGCCCAGCACACCGAGCTCCCCAGCCCAGCTCACCGGGCTCCCCGGGACATCACACGGGGGCCCCCAGCACCACAGCCCGCCAGGCTGTCCAGCAGAGCCTGTCCACTCGGCTCACCAGCAGAACTGCCCAGCTCACGGGGCTCCCCAGCACAGCACAGGGGGCCCCCCAGCACCACAGCCCGAATGGCTCCCGAGCAGAGCCTGTCTACACGGCTCCCCAGCACCACTGCCCAGCACACCGGGCTCCCCAGCACTGGACACGGGGGCCCCCAGAACCACAGGCCGCCTGGCTCTCCAGCAGAGCCTGGCCACACCGCTCCCCAGCAGAGCCTGTCAACAGGGCTCCCCAAGCACCACAGCCCAGCACACCGGGCTCCCCAGCACAGCACACGGGGGCCCACAGCACCACAGCCCGCCTGGCTGTCAATCAGAGCCTGTTCAAACCACTCCCCAGCAGAGCCTGTCCACATGGCTCCCCGGCAGCACAGCCCAGCACACAAGGCTCCCCAGCCCAGCACACGGGGCCCCCCAGCACCACAGACCGCCTGGCTCTCCAGCAGAGCCTGTTCAAACCGCTCCCCAGCAGAGCCTGTCCACACGGCTCCCCAGCAGCACAGCCCAGCACAACGGGCTACCCCAGCCCAGGTCACCGGGCTCCCCAGCACAGCACAAGGGGGCCCCCAGCACCACAGCCCGCCTGGCGCTCCATCAGAGCCTGTTCACACAGCTCCCCAGCAGAGCCTTTCCACACTGCTCCCCAGCACCACAGCCCAGCACACCGGGCTCCCCAGCCCTGCTCACCGGACTCCCCAGCACAGCACACGGGGGCCCCCAGCCCAGCTCACCGGGCTCCCCAGCACAGCACACGGGGCCCCCAGCACCACAGCCCGCCTGGCGCTCCATCAGAGCATGTTCACACCGCTCCCCAGTAGAGCCTTTCCACACGGCTCCCCAGCAGCATAGCCCTACACACTGGTCTCCCCAACCCAGCTAACCGGGCTCCCCAGCACAGCACACGGGGGCCCCCAGCACCACAGCTGGCCTGGCTCTCCATCAGAGACTGTTCACACCGGTCCCCAGCACAGCCTGTTCACTCCGCTCCCCAGCAGAGCCTGTCTACACGGCTCCCCAGCACCACAGCACAGAAAACCGGGCTCCCCTGCCCGGCTCACCGGGCTCCCCAGCACAGTACACGGGGGCCCCCAGCATCACAGCTCGCCTGGCTCCCCAGCAGAGCCTGTTCAAACCACTCCCCAGCAGTCCCTGTCCACACGGCTCCCCTGCAGCACAGCCTAGCACAGCGGGCTCCCCGGCCAAGCTCACCGGTCCCCCCAGCACAGCACACGGAGGCCCCCAGCACCACAGCCTGTCTGGCTCTCCATCAGAGCCTGTCCACACGGCACCCCAGCAGCTCAGCCCAGCACACCGGGCTCTCCAGCCCAAATCAACGGGCTCCCCAGCACAGATCACGGACCCCCCAGCACCACAGCCTGTCTGGCTCTCTATCAGAGCCTGTCCACAAGGCTCCCCAGCAGAGCCTGTCCACACGGCTCCCCAGCACCACAGCCCAGCAAACCGGGATCCCCAGCACAGCACACGGGGGCCCCGAGCAACACAGCCCGCCTGGCTCTCAATCAGAGCCTGTTAAAACCACTACCCAGCAGAGCCTGTCCACACGGCTCCACAGCACCACAGCCCAGCACACCGGGCTCCCAGGCCAGGCTCAACGGGCTGCCCAGCACAGAACATGGGGCCCCCCAGCACAGCACACGGGGGCCCCCAGCACAGCACACGGGGGCCTCCAGCACCACAGCCCGCCTGGCTCTCCATCAGAGGCTGTTCACACCGCTCCCCAGCAGAGCCTGTTCACTCCGCTCCCCAGCAGAGCCTGTCTACACGGCTCCCCAGCACAACAGCCCAGCACACCGGGCTCCCCAGCCCAGCTCACCGGGCTCCCCAGCACACCATACGGGGCCCACCAGCACCACAGCCCGCCTTGCTCTCCAGCAGAGCCTGTTCAAACCACTCCCAAGCAGAGCCGGTCCACACGGCTCCCCAGCAGCACAGACAAGCACACTGGCCTCCCCAGTCCAGCTCACCGGGCTCCCCAGCACAGCACATGGGGCCCCCCAGCACCACAGCCCACCTGGCTCTCCATCATGGCCTGTTCACACCGCTCCCCAGCAGAGCCTGTCCACACGGCTCCCCAGCAGCACAGCCCGGCACACCGGGCTCCCCAGCCATGCTCACCGGGCTCCCCAGCACAGCACACGGCGCCTCCCATCAGAGCCTGTCTACACGGTTTTCCAGCACCACAGCCCAGCACACCGGGCTCCCCAGCCAAGCTCACCGGGCCGCCCAGCACAGCACACGGGCGCCCCCAGCACCACAGCCAGCCTGGCTCTCCATCAGAGCCTGATCACACAGCTCCGCAGCAGAGCCTGTCTACACGGTTCGCCAGAACCACAGCCCAGCACACCGGGCTCCCCAGCCCGGCTCACCGGGCTCCCCAGCACAGCACACTGCGCCCCCCAGTGGAGCCTGTCTACACGGTTGGCCAGCACCACAGCCCAGCACACCTGGCTCCCCAGCCAAGCTCACCGGGCCCCCCAGCACAGCACACGGGGGCCCCCAGCACCACAGCCCGCCTGGCTCTCCAGCAGAGCCTGTTAACACGGCTCCCCAGCACCACAGCCCAGCACACCGGGCTCCCCATCCCAGCACACCGAGCTCCCCAGCCAAGCTCACCGGGCTCCCCAGCACAGCACACGGGGCCCCCCAGCACCACAGCCCGCCTGGCTCTCGAGCAGAGCCTCTTCAAACCACTCCCGAGCAGAGCCTGTCCACACGGCTCTCCAGCACCACAGCCCAGCACACCGGGCTCCCCAGCCCAGCTCAACGAGATCCCCAGCACAGCACACTGGGCCCCCCAGCACCACAGCTCGCCTGGCTCTCCATCAGATCCTGTTCAACCCTCTCCCCAGCACAGCCTGTCCACACGGCTCCCCAGCACCACAGCCCACCACACCGGGCTCCCCAGCCCAACACAACGGGCGCCCCAGCACAGCACACGGGCCCCCCCTGCACAGCACACGGGGCACCCCAGCAAAACAGCCCGCCTGGCTCTCCATCAGAGCCAGTTCAACCCTCTCCCCCGCAGAGCCTGTCCACACGGCTTCCCAGCACCACAGCCAAGCACACTGGGCTACAAAGCCCAGCTCACTGGGCTCCCGAGTACAGCACACGGGGGCCCCCAGCACCACAGCCCGGATGGCTCTCCATCAGAGCCTGTTCACACCGCTCAACAGCACAGCCTTTCTACACGGCTCCCCATCACCACAGCCAAGCACACAGGGATCCCCTTCCCAGCTCACCGGGCTGCTGAGCACAGCTCACGGGGGCCCCCAGCACCACAGCTAGCCTGGCTCTCCAAAAAAGCCTGTTCACAACTCTCCACAGCAGAGCCTGTCTACACGGCTCCCCAGCACAACAGCCCAGAACACCGAGCTCCCAAGCCCAGCTAACCGGGCTCCACAGCACAGCACACGGGCCCCCCCAGCACCATAGCCCGCCTGGCTCTCCATCAAAGCCATTTCACACCGCTCCCCAGCAGAGCCTGTCCACACGGCTCCCCAGCACCACAGCCCAGCACACCGGGCTCCCCAGCCCAGCTCAACGGGCTCCCCAGCACAGCACACGGGGAATGAAATCACAACAGCCCGCCTGGCTGTCCATCAGAGCATGTTCACTCCGCTCCCCAGCAGAGCCTGTTCATACCACTCGCCAGCAGAGCCTGTCCACACGGCTCCCCAGCAGCACAGCCCAGCAGACCGGGCTCCATAGCCGATATCACCGGGCTCTGCAGCACAGCACACGGGGCCTCCCAGCACCACAGCCCAGCACACCGGGCTCCCAGCCCAGCACACGGGGCCCCTCAGCACCACAGCCGGCCTGGCTCTCCAGCAGAACCTGTTCAAACCGCTCCCCAGCAGAGCCTGTCCACACGGCTCCCCAGCAGCACAGCCCAGCACAACGGGCTCCCCAGCCCAGCTCACCGGGCTCCACAGCACAACACAAGGGGGCCCCCAGCACCACAGCCCGCCTGGCGCTCCATCAGAGCCTGTTCACACCGCTCCCCAGCAGAGCCTTTCCACACTGCTCCCCAGCACCACAGCCCAGCACACCGGTTTCCCCAGCCCTGCTCAGCGGGCTCCCCAGCCCAGCTCACTGTGGTCCCCAGCACAGCAAACGGGGGCCCCCAGCACCACAGCGCGCCTTGCTCTCCAGCCGAGCCTGTGCAAACCGCTCCCCAGCAGAGCCTGTCCAAAAGGCTCCCCAGCAGCACAGCCCAGCACACCGGGCTCCACAGCCCAGCTAACCGGGCACCCCAGAACAGCACACGGGGGCCCCCAGCACCACAGCCCGCCTGGCTCTCCATCAGAGCCTGTTCACACCGCTCCCAAGCAGAGCCTGTCTACACGGCTCCCCAGCAGCACAGCCCAGCACACCGCAGCACAGCCCGCCTGGCTCTCCATCAGAGCCTGTTCACACCGCTCCCAAGCAGAGCCTGTTCACTCTGCTCCCCAGCAGAGCCTGTTCAAACCACTCCCCAGCAGAGCCTGTCAAGACGGCTCCCCAGCACCACAGCCCAACACGCCGGGCTCCCCAGCACAGCACACGGGGCTCCCAGGCCAAGCACACCGGGCTCCCCGGCACAGCACACGGGGGCCGCCAGCAACACAGCACGCCTTGCTCTCCAGCTTAGCCTGTTCACACCGCTCCCCAGCAGAGCCTTTCCACACGGCTCCCCAGAACCACAGCCCAGCACACCGGACTCCCTAGCACAGCACACGGGGCCCCCCAGCACCACAGCCCGCCTGGCTCTCCATCAGAGCCTTTTCACACCGCTCCCCAGCAGAGCCTGTCTACACGGTTCCCCAGCACCACAACCCAGCACACGGGGGCCCCAAGCACCACAGCCCGCCTGGCTCTCCATCAGAGCTTGTTCAAAGCACTCCCCAGCAGAGCCTGTCCACAGGGCTCCCCAGCAGCACAGCCCAGCACACCAGGCTCCACAGCCCAGCACACCGGGCTCCCCAGCACAGCACACGGGGGCCCCCAGCACCACAGCCTGCCTGGCTCTACAGCAGAGCCTGTTCACACAGCTCCCCAGCAGAGCCAGTATGCACAGCTCCCCAGCAGCACTGCCCAGCTCACCGGGCTCCACAGCACAGCACACGGGGGCCCCCAGCACCACAGCCCGCCAGGCTCTCCATCAGAACTTGTTCAAACCACTCCCCAGCAGAGCCTGTCCACAGGGCTCCCCAGCAGCACAGCCCAGCACACCGGTCTCCCCAGCACAGCTCACCGGGCTCCCCAGCACAGGACACGGGGCCCCTCAGCACAACAGCCCAGCACACAGGACTCCCCAGCCTAGCTCACCGATATCCCGAGGACAGCAAACGGGGCCGACTAATACCGCAGCCCGCCTGGCTCTCCAGCAGAGCCTGTTCGAACCAATCCCCATAAGAGCCTGTCCACACGTCTGCCCAGCAGCACAACCCATCACACCGGGCTCCCAAGCACAGCACATGGGGGCCCCCAGCACCACAGCCCGCCTGGCTCTCAATCAGAGCCTTTTCGCACAGCTCCCCAGCAGAGCCTTTCTACACGGCTCCCCAGCAGCACAGCCCAGCAAACCGGGTTCCCCAGCCCAGCACACCGTTCTCCCCAGCACCGCACACGGGGGCCCCCAGCACCACAGCCCGCGTGGCTCTCCCTCAGATCCTGTTCACACCGCTCCCCAGGAGAGTTTTTCTAAACGGCTCCCCAACAGCACAGCCCAGCACACCGGGCTCCCCAGCCCAGCTCACCGGGCTCCCCAGCCCAGCTCACCGTGGTCCCCAGCACAGCAAACGGGGGCCCCCAGCACCACAGCGCGCCTTGCTCTCCAGCCGAGCCTGTGCAAACCGTTACCCAGCAGAGCCTGTCCACACGGCTCCCCAGCAGCACAGCCCAGCACACCGGGCTCCCCAGCCCAGCTAACGGGGCACCCCAGAAATGCACACGGGGGCCCCCAGCACCACAGCCCGCCTGGCTCTCCATCAGAGCCTGTTCACACCGCTCCCCAGCAGCACAGCCCAGCACACGGGGCTCCCCAGCCCAGCTCACCGGGCTCCCCAGCACAGCACACGTGGGCCCCCAACACCACAGCCCACCTGGCTCTCCATCAGGGCGTGTTCACACCGCTCCCCAGCATAGCCTGTCCACACGGCTCCCCAGCAGAGCCTGTCTACACGGCTCCCAAGGAGCACAGCCCAGCACACCGGGCTTCCCGGCCAAGCTCAACGGGCTCCCCAGCACAGCACACGGGACAACCCATCACCAAAGCCCGCCTGGCTCTCCATCATAGCCTGTTCACACCGCTCCCGAGCAGAGCCTGTCTACACGGCTCCCCAGCAGCACAGCCCAGCACACCGCAGCACGGCCCGCCTGGCTCTCCAGAAGAGCCTGTTCAAACCACTCCCCCACCAGAGCCTGTCCACACGGCTCCCCAGCAGAAAAGAACAGCACACCGGGCTCCCGAGCCCAGCTCAACGGGCTCCCCCGCACAGCACACGGGGCCCCCCAGCACAGCACACGGGCCCCCCCAGCAAAGCACACGGGGCTTCCCAGCACCACAGCCCGCCTGGCTCTCCAGCAGAGCCTGTCCACACGGCTCCCCAGCACGACAGCCCAGCACACACGTCTCCCCAGCCCAGCTCACCGGGCTCCCCAGCACAGCACACGAGGGCCCCCAGCACCACAGCCCGCCTGGCTGTCCAGCAGAGCCTGTTCACACCGCTCCCCAGCAGAGCCTGTCCACACGGCTCCCCAGCACAACAGCCCAGCACACGGGGATCCCCAGCCGAGCTCACCGGGGTCCCCAGCAAAGCACACGGGGCCCCCCAGAATCACAGCACGAATGGCTCCCCAGCAGAGCCTTTCTACACGGCTCCCCAGCAGCACAGCCCAGCACGCCGCAGCACAGCCCGCCTGGCTCTCCATCAGAGCCTGTTCAAACCGCTCCCCAGCAGATCCTGTCCACACGGCTCCCCAGCAGCACAGCCCAGGACACCAGGCTCCCCAGCCAAGCTCACCGGGCTTCCGAGCACAGCACACGGGGCCCACCAGCACCACATCCCGCCTGGGTCTCCATCATGGCCTGTTCAACCCTCTCCCCAGCAGAGCTTTTCCACACTGCTCCCCAGCACCACAGCCCATCACACCGGGCTCCCCAGCCCGGCTCAACGTGATCCCCAGCAAAGCACACGCGGGCCCCCAGCACCACAGCCCGCCTGGCTCTCCATCAGAGCCTGTCTACACGGCTCCCCAGCACCACAGCCCAGCACACCGGGCTCCCCAGCCGAACTCAACGGGCTCCCGTGCACAGCACACACGGGCCCCCCATCACCACAGCCCACCTGGCTCTCCGGCAGAGCCTTTTTAAACCGCTCCCCAGGAGAGCCTGTCCACACGGCTCCCCAGCAGCACAGCCCAGCACACCGGGCTCCCCAGCCCAGCTCATGGGGCTCCCCAGCACAGCACACGGGGCCCCCCAGCACAACAGCCCGCCTGGCTCTCCAGCCGAGCCCGTTCAAACCACTCGCCAGCAGAGCCTGTCCACACGGCTCCCCAGCAGAAGAGCCCAGCACACCGGGCTCCCCAGGCAATCTCACCGGACCCCCAGCACAGCACACAGGGGCCCCCAGCATCAGAGGCCGCCTGGCTCTCGAGCAGAGCCTTTTCAAACCACGCCCCAGCAAAGCCTGTCCACACGGCTCCACAGCACCACAGCCCAGCACACCGGGATCCCCAGCACAGCACACGGGGGCCCCCAGCACCACAGCCCGCCTGGCTCTCCATCAGAGCCTCTTCACACCGCTGCCCAGCAGAGCCTGTCCACACGGCTCCCAACAAGCACAGCCCAGCACACCGGGCTCCCCAGCACAGCACACCGGGCTCCCCAGCACAGCACACGGGGGCGCCCAGCACCACAGCTCGCCTGGTTCTCCAGCAGAGCCTGTTCAAACCACTCCCCAGCAGAGCCGGTCAACAGGGCTCCCCAGCAGCACAGCCCAGCTCACTGGGCTCCCCAGCACAGCACACGGGGGCCCCCAGCACTACAGCCCGCCTGGCTCTCCATCAGAGCCTTTTCACACCGCTCCCCAGCAGAGCCTGTCCACACGGCTCCCCAGAAGCACAGCCCAGCACATCCGGCTCCCCTGCCCAGCTCACCGGGCTCCCCAGCACAGAACACGGGGCCCCTCAGCACCACAGCCCGCCTGGCTCTCCAGCAGAGCCTGTTCAAACCAATCCCCAGCAGAGCCTGTACACACGGATCCCCAGCAGCACAGAATTGCACACCGGGCTCCGCTGCCCAGCTCAACAGGCTCCCCAGCACAGCACACGGGGCCCCCCAGCACCACAGCCTGCCTGGCTCTCCATCAGAGCCATTTCACTCCGCTCCCCAGCACCACAGCACAGCACACCGGGCTCCACAGCCCAGTTCAACGGGCTCACCAGCACAGCACACGGGGCCCCCCAGCACAGCACACGCGGCATCCCAGCACCACAGCCCGCCTGGCTGTCCATCAGAGCCTCTTCACACCGCTCCCCATCAGAGCCTGTCTACACGACTCCCCACCAGCACAGCCCAGGACACCAGGCTCCCCAGCCCATCTCACCGGGCTCCCGATCACGGCACACGGCGCCCCCCAGCACCGCAGCCCGCCTGGCTCTCCAGCAGATCCATTTGAAACCACTACCCAGCAGAATCTGTCCACACGGGTCCCCAGCAGCACAGCCCAGCACACCGGGCTCCCCAGCACAGCACACGGGGCTTCCCAGCACAACAGCAAGCCTGGCTCTCCATCAGAGCCTGTACAAAACTCTCCTCAGCAGAGCCTGTCCACACGGCTCCCCAGCACCACAGCCCAGCACACCGGGCTCCCCAGCCCTGCTCACCCGGCTCCCCAGCACAGCACACGGGGGCCTTCAGCACAGCTCACCTTGCTCCCCTGAACCACAGCACGCTTGGCTCTCCATCAAAGCCTGTTCAACCCTCTCCCCAGCAGAGCCTGTCCACACGGCTCCCCAGAAACCACAGCCCAGCACACCGGGCTCCCCAGCACAGCACACGGGGCCGCCCAGCACCACATCCCGCCTGACTCGCCAGCAGAGCCTTTCCACACGGGGCCCCCCAGCACCACAGCCCGCCTGGCTCTCCATCAGATCCTGTTCAACTCTCTCCCAAGCAGAGCCTGTCCACACGGCTCCCCAGCCCAACTCAACGGGCTCCCCAGCACAGCACACGGGGCTTCCCAGCACCAAAGCCCGCCGGGCTCTCCATCAGAGCCTGTTCACTCCGCTCCCCAGCAGAGCCTGTTCAAACCACTCCCCAGCAGAGCCTGTCCACACGGCATCCCAACAACAAAGCCCAGCACACCGGGCTCCCCAGCACAGCTCACCGGGCTCCCCATCACAGCACACGGGAGCCCCCAGCACCACAGCCCGCCAGGCTCTCCAGCAGAGCCTGTTCACACGGCTCCCCAGCAGAGCCTGTCCACACGTCTCCCCAGCAGAACAGCCCAGCACACCAGGATCCCCAGCACAGCACACGAGGCCCCCAGCACCACAGCCCGCCTGGCTCTCAATCACAGCCTGTTCACACCGCTCCCCAGCAGGGCCTGTCTACACGGCTGCCCAGCACCACAGCCCTGAACACCGGGCTCCCCAGCCCAGCTCACCGGGCTCCCCAGCACAGCACACGAGGCCCCCAGCACCACAGCCTGCCTGGCTCTCCAGCAGAGCCTTTTCACTCCGCTCCCCAGCAGAGCCTGGTCAAACCACTCCCCAGCAGAGCCTGTCCACATGGCTCGCCAGCAGCACAGCCCAGCACACCGGGCTCCCCGGCCGAGCTCACCGGGCTCCCCAGCAAACCACACGGGGGACCCCAGCACCACAGAACGCCTGGCTTTCCATCAGAGCCTGTTCACACTGCTCCCCAGCAGAGCCTGTCAAGACGGCTCCCCAGCACCACAGCCCAGCACACTGGGCTCCCCAGCCCAGCTCAGCGGGCTCACCAGCCCAGCACACCGGGCTCCCCGGCCCAGCACAACGGGCTCCCCGGCCCAGCTCACCGGGCTCCCCAGCAAAGCACACGGGGGCCCCCAGCATCACAGAACGCCTGGCTGTCCATCAGAGCCTGTTCACACTGCTCACCAGCAGCACAGCCCAGCACACCGGGCTCCCCAGCACAGCATACGGGGGCCCCCAGAACAGCACACGGGGCCCCCCAGCACCACAGCCCGCCTAGATCTCCAGCAGAACCTGTCCACACGGCTCCCCAGCAGCACAGCCCAGCACACCGGGCTCCCCAGCCCAGCTCACCGGGCTCCCCAGCATAGCACACGGGGGCCCCCAACACCACAGCCCACCTGGCTCTCCATCTGGGCGTGTTCAAACCGCTCCCAAGCAGAGCCTGTCTACACCGCTCCCCAGCACAAAAGCCCAGCACACCGGGCTCCCCAGCCCAGCTCACCGGGCTCCCGAGCACGGCACATGGGGCCACTCAGCACCACAGCCCGCCTGGCTGTCCAGCAGATCCTTTTCAAACCACTCCCCAGCAATGCCTGTCCACACGGCTCCCCAGCAGCACAGCCCAGCATACCGGGCTCCCCAGTCGAGCTCAACGGGCTCCCCAGCACAGCACACCGGGCCCCCCAGCACCACAGCCCGCCTGGCTCTCCAGCAGAGCCTTTTCACACTGCTCCCCAGCAGAGCCTGTCCACACGGCTCCCCCTCAGCACAGCCCAGCACACCGGGCTCCCCAGCCAAGCTCACCGGGCTCCCCAGCAACGAACACGGGTCCCCTCTGCACCACAGCCCTCCTGGCTGTCAAGCAGAGCCTGTTCCAACCACTCCCCAGCAGAGCCTGTACACACGGCTCCCCAGCAGTACAGCCTTGCACACCGGGCTCCCCAGCACAGCACACGGGGGCCCCCAGCACAGCACACGGGGCTTCCCAGCACCAAAGCCCGCATGGCTCTCCATCAAAGCCTGTTCACTCCGCTCCCCAGCAGAGCCTGTCCACAAGGCTCCCCAGCAGAGACTGTCCACACGGCTCCCCAGCACCACAGCCCAGCACACCGGGGTCCCCAGCACAGCACACGGGGCCCCCCAGCACCACAGCCCGCCTGGCTCTCCATCACAGCCTGTTCACTCCACTCCCAAGCAGAGCATGTCCACAAGGCTCCCCAGCAGAGCCTGTCTACACGGATCCCCAGCACCACAGCCCAGCTCAAAGGGCTCTCCAGCACTGCACACAGGGCCCCCCAGCACCACAGCCAGCCTGGCTCTCGAGCAAAGCCTGTTCAAACCACTCCCCCAGCAGAGCCTGTCCATACGGCTCCCCAGCACCACATCACAGCACACCGGGCTCCCCAGCCCAGCTCAACGGGCTCCCCAGCCCAGTTCACCGGGCTCCCAAGCACAGCACACGAGGCCCCCAGCACCACAGCCTGCCTGGCTCTCCAGCAGAGCCTGTTCAAACCACTCCCCAACAGAGCCTGTCCACACGGCTCCCCAGCACCACAGCCCGCCTGGCTCTCCAGCAGAGCCTGTTCACACCGCTCCCTAGCAGAGCCTGTCTACACGGCTCCCCAGCAGCACAGCCCAGCCAACCGGGCTCCTCTGCCCAGCTCACCGGGCTCCCCAGCACCACAGCCCGCCTGGCTCTCCATCAGATCCTGTTCAACTCTCTCCCACGCAGAGCCCTTCCACACGGCTCCCCAGCACCACAGCCCAGCACACCGAGCTCCCCAGCCCAGCTCACCGGGCTCCCCGGGACATCACACGGGGGCCCCCAGCACCACAGCCCGCCAGGCTGTCCAGCAGAGCCTGTCCACTCGGCTCACCAGCAGAACTGCCCAGCTCACGGGGCTCCCCAGCACAGCACAGGGGGCCCCCCAGCACCACAGCCCGAATGGCTCCCCAGCAGAGCCTGTCTACACGGCTCCCCAGCACCACTGCCCAGCACACCGGGCTCCCCAGCACTGGACACGGGGGCCCCCAGAACCACAGGCCGCCTGGCTCTCCAGCAGAGCCTGGCCACACCGCTCCCCAGCAGAGCCTGTCCACAGGGCTCCCCAAGCACCACAGCCCAGCACACCGGGCTCCCCAGCACAGCACACGGGGGCCCACAGCACCACAGCCCGCCTGGCTGTCAATCAGAGCCTGTTCAAACCACTCCCCAGCAGAGCCTGTCCACATGGCTCCCCGGCAGCACAGCCCAGCACACCAGGCTCCCCAGCCCAGCACACGGGGCCCCCCAGCACCACAGACCGCCTGGCTCTCCAGCAGAGCCTGTTCAAACCGCTCCCCAGCAGAGCCTGTCCACACGGCTCCCCAGCAGCACAGCCCAGCACAACGGGCTACCCCAGCCCAGGTCACCGGGCTCCCCAGCACAGCAGAAGGGGGCCCCCAGCACCACAGCCCGCCTGGCGCTCCATCAGAGCCTGTTCACAAAGCTCCCCAGCAGAGCCTTTCCACACTGCTCCCCAGCACCACAGCCCAGCACACCGGGCTCCCCAGCCCTGCTCACCGGACTCCCCAGCACAGCACACGGGGGCCCCCAGCCCAGCTCACCGGGCTCCCCAGCACAGCACACGGGGCCCCCAAGCACCACAGCCCGCCTGGCGCTCCGTCAGAGCATGTTCACACCGCTCCCCAGTAGAGCCTTTCCACACGGCTCCCCAGCAGCATAGCCCTACACACCGGTCTCCCCAACCCAGCTATCCGGGCTCCCCAGCACAGCACACGGGGGCCCCCAGCACCACAGCTGGCCTGGCTCTCCATCAGAGACTGTTCACACCGGTCCCCAGCACAGCCTGTTCACTCCGCTCCCCAGCAGAGCCTGTCTACACGGCTCCCCAGCACCACAGCAGAGAAAACCGGGCTCCCCAGCCCGGCTCACCGGGCTCCCCAGCACAGTACACGGGGGCCCCCAGCATCACAGCTCGCCTGGCTCCCCAGCAGAGCCTGTTCAAACCACTCCCCAGCAGTCCCTGTCCACACGGCTCCCCTGCAGCA
Organism: Dascyllus trimaculatus; assembly: GCA_024666655.1. Lineage (NCBI taxonomy): Eukaryota > Metazoa > Chordata > Actinopteri > Pomacentridae > Dascyllus > Dascyllus trimaculatus. The sequence continues at coordinate 9,767 of JAMOIN010001163.1, read as the reverse complement.
CAGCCTAGCACAGCGGGCTCCCCGGCCAAGCTCACCGGTCCCCCCAGCACAGCACACGGGGGCCCCCAGCATCACAGCTCGCCTGGCTCCCCAGCAGAGCCTGTTCAAACCACTCCCCAGCAGTCCCTGTCCACACGGCACCCCAGCAGCTCAGCCCAGCACACCGGGCTCTCCAGCCCAAATCAAAGGGCTCCCCAGCACAGATCACGGACCCCCCAGCACCACAGCCTGTCTGGCTCTCTATCAGAGCCTGTCCACAAGGCTCCCCAGCAGAGCCTGTCCACACGGCTCCCCAGCAACACAGCCCGCCTGGCTCTCAATCAGAGCCTGTTAAAACCACTACCCAGCAGAGCCTGTCCACACGGCTCCACAGCACCACAGCCCAGCACACCGGGCTCCCAGGCCAGGCTCAACGGGCTGCCCAGCACAGAACATGGGGCCCCCCAGCACAGCACACGGGGGCCCCCAGCACAGCACACGGGGGCCTCCAGCACCACAGGCCGCCTGGCTCTCCATCAGAGGCTGTTCACACCGCTCCCCAGCAGAGCCTGTTCACTCCGCTCCCCAGCAGAGCCTGTCTACACGGCTCCCCAGCACCACAGCCCAGCACACCGGGCTCCCCAGCCCAGCTCACCGGGCTCCCCAGCACACCATACGGGGCCCACCAGCACCACAGCCCGCCTTGCTCTCCAGCAGAGCCTGTTCAAACCACTCCCAAGCAGAGCCGGTCCACACGGCTCCCCAGCAGCACAGACAAGCACACTGGCCTCCCCAGTCCAGCTCACCGGGCTCCCCAGCACAGCACATGGGGCCCCCCAGCACCACAGCCCACCTGGCTCTCCATCATGGCCTGTTCACACCGCTCCCCAGCAGAGCCTGTCCACACGGCTCCCCAGCAGCACAGCCCGGCACACCGGGCTCCCCAGCCATGCTCACCGGGCTCCCCAGCACAGCACACGGCGCCTCCCATCAGAGCCTGTCTACACGGTTTTCCAGCACCACAGCCCAGCACACCGGGCTCCCCAGCCAAGCTCACCGGGCCGCCCAGCACAGCACACGGGCGCCCCCAGCACCACAGCCAGCCTGGCTCTCCATCAGAGCCTGATCACACAGCTCCGCAGCAGAGCCTGTCTACACGGTTCGCCAGAACCACAGCCCAGCACACCGGGCTCCCCAGCCCGGCTCACCGGGCTCCCCAGCACAGCACACTGCGCCCCCCAGCAGAGCCTGTCTACACGGTTGGCCAGCACCACAGCCCAGCACACCTGGCTCCCCAGCCAAGCTCACCGGGCCCCCCAGCACAGCACACGGGGGCCCCCAGCACCACAGCCCGCCTGGCTCTCCAGCAGAGCCTGTTAACACGGCTCCCCAGCACCACAGCCCAGCACACCGGGCTCCCCATCCCAGCACACCGAGCTCCCCAGCCAAGCTCACCGGGCTCCCCAGCACAGCACACGGGGCCCCCCAGCACCACAGCCCGCCTGGCTCTCGAGCAGAGCCTCTTCAAACCACTCCCGAGCAGAGCCTGTCCACACGGCTCTCCAGCACCACAGCCCAGCACACCGGGCTCCCCAGCCCAGCTCAACGAGATCCCCAGCACAGCACACTGGGCCCCCCAGCACCACAGCTCGCCTGGCTCTCCATCAGATCCTGTTCAACCCTCTCCCCAGCACAGCCTGTCCACACGGCTCCCCAGCACCACAGCCCACCACACCGGGCTCCCCAGCCCAACTCAACGGGCGCCCCAGCACAGCACACGGGCCCCCCCTGCACAGCACACGGGGCACCCCAGCAAAACAGCCCGCCTGGCTCTCCATCAGAGCCTGTTCAACCCTCTCCCCCGCAGAGCCTGTCCACACGGCTTCCCAGCACCACAGCCAAGCACACTGGGCTACAAAGCCCAGCTCACTGGGCTCCCGAGTACAGCACACGGGGGCCCCCAGCACCACAGCCCGGATGGCTCTCCAAAAAAGCCTGTTCACAACTCTCCACAGCAGAGCCTGTCTACACGGCTCCCCAGCACAACAGCCCAGAACACCGAGCTCCCAAGCCCAGCTAACCGGGCTCCACAGCACAGCACACGGGCCCCCCCAGCACCATAGCCCGCCTGGCTCTCCATCAAAGCCATTTCACACCGCTCCCCAGCAGAGCCTGTCCACACGGCTCCCCAGCACCACAGCCCAGCACACCGGGCTCCCAAGCCTAGCTCAACGAGATCCCCAGCACAGCACACGGGGCCCCCCAGCACCACAGCCCGCCTGGCTCTCCATCAGAGCCTGTTCACTCCGCTCCCCAGCAGAACCTGTTCAAACCACTCCCCAGCAGAGCCTGTACACACGGCTCCCCAGCACCACAGCCCAGCACACCGGGCTCCCCAGCCCAGCTCAACGGGCTCCCCAGCACAGCACACGGGGAATGAAATCACAACAGCCCGCCTGGCTGTCCATCAGAGCATGTTCACTCCGCTCCCCAGCAGAGCCTGTTCATACCACTCGCCAGCAGAGCCTGTCCACACGGCTCCCCAGCAGCACAGCCCAGCAGACCGGGCTCCATAGCCGATATCACCGGGCTCTGCAGCACAGCACACGGGGCCTCCCAGCACCACAGCCCAGCACACCGGGCTCCCCAACACAGCACACGGGGCCTCCCAGCACCACAGCCCGCCTGGCTCTCCATCAGAGCCTGTTCACACCGCTCCCCAGCAGAGCCTGTCTACACGGTTCCCCAGAACCACAGCCCAGCACACCGGGCTCCCCAGCAGCAAAGCCCAGCACACCGGGCTCCCAGCCCAGCACACGGGGCCCCTCAGCACCACAGCCGGCCTGGCTCTCCAGCAGAACCTGTTCAAACCGCTCCCCAGCAGAGCCTGTCCACACGGCTCCTGAGCAGCACAGCCCAGCACAACGGGCTCCCCAGCCCAGCTCACCGGGCTCCACAGCACAACACAAGGGGGCCGCCAGCACCACAGCCCGCCTGGCGCTCCATCAGAGCCTGTTCACACCGCTCCCCAGCAGAGCCTTTCCACACTGCTCCCCAGCACCACAGCCCAGCACACCGGGCTCCACAGCCCAGCTAACCGGGCACCCCAGAACAGCACACGGGGGCCCCCAGCACCACAGCCCGCCTGGCTCTCCATCAGAGCCTGTTCACACCGCTCCCAAGCAGAGCCTGTCTACACGGCTCCCCAGCAGCACAGCCCAGCACACCGCAGCACAGCCCGCCTGGCTCTCCAGCAGAGCCTGTTCACTCTGCTCCCCAGCAGAGCCTGTTCAAACCACTCCCCAGCAGAGCCTGTCAAGACGGCTCCCCAGCACCACAGCCCAGCACACTGGGCTCCCAAGCCAAGCTCAACGGGCTCCCCAGCCCAGCACACCGGGCTCCCAGGCCAAGCACACCGGGCTCCCCGGCCCAGCTCACCGGGCTCCCCAGCGAAGCACACGGGGGCCCCCAGCATCACAGAACGCCTGGATGTCCATCAGAGCCTGTTCAGACTGCTTACCAGCAGCACAGCCCAGCACACCGGGCTCCCCAGCACAGCACACGGTGGCCCCCAGAACAGCACACGGGGCTTCCCAGCACCACAGCCCGCATGGATCTCCAGCAGAGCCTGTCCACACGGCTCCCCAGCAGCACAGCCCAGCACACCAGGCTCCCCAGCCCAGCTACCCGGGCACCCCAGAACAGCACACGGGGGCCCCCAGCACCCCAGCCCGCCTGGCTCTCCAGCTGAGCCTGTTAAAACCACTCCCCAGCAGAGCCTGTACACACGGCTCCCCAGCAGCACAGCCATCCACACCGGGCTCCTCAGCCCAGCTCACCGGGCTCCCCAGCACAGCACACGGGGGCGCCCAGCACCACAGCCCGCCTCGCAATCCAGCAGACCCTTTTCAAACCACTCCCCAGCAGAGCCTGTCCACACGGCTCCCCTGCACCACAGCCCAACACACCGGGCTCCGAAGCCCAGCTCAATGGGCTCCCCAACACAGCACACGGGGCCCCCCAGAAGCACAGCCTGCCTGGCTCTCCAGCAGAGCCATTTCACACCGCTCCCCAGCAGAGCCTCTCAACACGGCTCCGCAGCAGCAATGCCCAGCACACCGGGCTTCCCCGCCCATCTCAATGGGCTCCCGAGCACAGCACACGGGGGCCCACAGCACCACAGCCCAGCACATTGGGGTCCACAGCCCACCTCACCGGGCCCCCCAACACATTACACGGGGGCGCCCAGCATCACAGCCCGCCTGGCTCTCCATCAGAGCCTGTTCACACAGCTCCGCAGCAGAGCTTGTCTACACGGATCCCCAGCACCAAAGCCCAGCTCACAGGGCTCTCCAGCACTGCACACGGGGCCCCCCAGCACCACAGCCCGCCTGGCTCTCGAGCAGAGCCTGTTCAAACCACTCCCCAGGAAGAGCCTTTCCACACGGCTCCCCAGCACAACAGCCCAGCACACCGGGCTCCCCAGCCCAGATCAACGGGCTCCCCAGCACTGCACACGGGGCCCCCCAGCACAGCACACGGGCCCCCGCAGCACAGCACACGGGGCTTCCCAGCACCACAGCCCGCCTGGCACTCCATCAGAGCCTGTTCAAACCACTCCCCAGCAGAGCCTGACCACACGGCTCCACAGCACCTCAGCCCAGCACACCGGGCTCCCCAGCACAGAACATTGGGCCCCCCAGCACCGTAGCCGGCCTGGCTCTCCATCAGAGCCTTTTCACACCGCTCCTCAGCAGAGCGTGTCCACACGGCTCCCCAGCACCACAGCCCAGCACACCGGGCTCCCCAGCACTGCACACGGGGCCGCCCAGCACAGTACACGGGCTCCCCAGCACAGAACATTGGGCCCCCCAGCACCACAGCCCGCCTGGCTCTCCGGCAAAGCCTGTTCAAACCACTCCCCAGCAGAGCCTGTCCACACGGCTCCCCAGCAGAACAGCCCAACACACCTGGCTCCCCTGCACAGCACACGGGGGCCCCCACCAAAGCACACTGGGCTCCCCAGCACCACAGCCAGGCACACGGGGCTCCCCAGCCCATCACACCGGGCTCCCCAGCACAGCACACGGGGCGGCCCAGCACCACAGCCCGCCTGGCTCTCCATCAGAGCCTGTTCAAACCACTCCCCAGCAAAGCCTGTCCACACGGCAATCCAGCACCACAGCCCAGAACACCGGGCTCCCCAACCCAGCTCACCGGGCTCCCCGGCACAGCACACGGGGGCCGCCAGCAACACAGCACGCCTTGCTCTCCAGCTTAGCCTGTTCACACCGCTCCCCAGCAGAGCCTGTCCACACGGCTCCCCAGAACCACAGCCCAGCACACCGGGCTCCCTAGCACAGCACACGGGGCCCCCCAGCACCACAGCCCGCCTGGCTCTCCATCAGAGCCTTTTCACACCGCTCCCCAGCAGAGCCTGTCTACACGGTTCCCCAGCACCACAACCCAGCACACGGGAGCCCCAAGCACCACAGCCCGCCTGGCTCTCCATCAGAGCTTGTTCAAAGCACTCCCCAGCAGAGCCTGTCCACAGGGCTCCCCAGCAGCACAGCCCAGCACACCAGGCTCCACAGCCCAGCACACCGGGCTCCCCAGCACAGCACACGGGGGCCCCCAGCACCACAGCCTGCCTGGCTCTACAGCAGAGCCTGTTCACACAGCTCCCCAGCATAGCCAGTATGCACGGCTCCCCAGCAGCACTGCCCAGCTCACCGGGCTCCACAGCACAGCACACGGGGGCCCCCAGCACCACAGCCCGCCAGGCTCTCCATCAGAACTTGTTCAAACCACTCCCCAGCAGAGCCTGTCCACAGGGCTCCCCAGCAGCACAGCCCAGCACACCGGTCTCCCCAGCACAGCTCACCTGGCTCCCCAGCACAGGACACGGGGCCCCTCAGCACAACAGCCCAGCACACAGGACTCCCCAGCCTAGCTCACCGATCTCCCGAGGACAGCACACGGGGCCGACTAATACCGCAGCCCGCCTGGCTCTCCAGCAGAGCCTGTTCGAACCAATCCCCATAAGAGCCTGTCCACACGTCTGCCCAGCAGCACAACCCATCACACCGGGCTCCCAAGCACAGCACATGGGGGCCCCCAGCACCACAGTCCGCCTGGCTCTCAATCAGAGCCTTTTCGCACAGCTCCCCAGCAGAGCCTTTCTACACGGCTCCCCAGCAGCACAGCCCAGCAAACCGGGTTCCCCAGCCCAGCACACCGTTCTCCCCAGCACCGCACACGGGGGCCCCCAGAAAAGCACACTGGGCTCCCCAGCACCACAGCCAGGCACACGGGGCTCCCCAGCCCATCACACCGGGCTCCCCAGCACAGCACACGGGGCGGCCCAGCACCACAGCCCGCCTTGCTCTCCATCAGAGCTTGTTCAAACCATTCCCCAGCAAAGCCTGTCCACACGGCAATCCAGCACCACAGCCCAGAACACCGGGCTCCCCAGCCCAGCTCACCGGGCTCCCCGGCACAGCACACGGGGGCCGACAGCAACACAGCACGCCTTGCTCTCCAGCTTAGCCTGTTCACACCGCTCCCCAGCAGAGCCTGTCCACACGGCTCCCCAGCACCACAGCCCAGCACACTGGGCTCCCCAGCACAGCACACGGGGCCCCCCAGCACCACAGCCCGCCTGGCTCTCCATCAGAGCCTTTTCACACCGCTCCCCAGCAGAGCCTGTGTACACGGTTCCCCAGCACCACAGCCCAGCACACCGGGCTCCCCAGCAACACAGCCCGCCTGGCTCTCCATCAGAGCTTGTTCAAAGCACTCCCCAGCAGAGCCTGTCCACAGGGCTCCCCAGCAGCACAGCCCAGCACACCAGGCTCCACAGCCCAGCACACCGGGCTCCCCAGCACAGCACACGGGGGCCCCCAGCACCACAGCCTGCCTGGCTCTACAGCAGAGCCTGTTCACACAGCTCCCCAGCATAGCCAGTATGCACGGCTCCCCAGCAGCACTGCCCAGCTCACCGGGCTCCACAGCACAGCACACGGGGGCCCCCAGCACCACAGCCCGCCAGGCTCTCCATCAGAACTTGTTCAAACCACTCCCCAGCAGAGCCTGTCCACAGGGCTCCCCAGAAGCACAGCCCAGCACACCGGTCTCCCCAGCACAGCTCACCGGGCTCCCCAGCACAGGACACGGGGCCCCTCAGCACAACAGCCCAGCACACAGGACTCCCCAGCCTAGCTCACCGATCTCCCGAGGACAGCACACGGGGCCGACTAATACCGCAGCCCGCCTGGCTCTCCAGCAGAGCCTGTTCGAACCAATCCCCATAAGAGCCTGTCCACACGTCCGCCCAGCAGCACAACCCAGCACACCGGGCTCCCAAGCACAGCACATGGGGGCCCCCAGCACCACAGCCCGCCTGGCTCTCAATCAGAGCCTTTTCGCACAGCTCCCCAGCAGAGCCTTTCTACACGGCTCCCCAGCAGCACAGCCCAGCAAACCGGGCTCCCCAGCCCAGCACACCGTTCTCCCCAGCACCGCACACGGGGGCCCCCAGCACCACAGCCCGCGTGGCTCTCCCTCAGATCCTGTTCACACCGCTCCCCAAGACAGTTTTTCTAAACGGCTCCCCAACAGCACAGCCCAGCACACCGGGCTCCCCAGCCCAGCTCACCGGGCTCCCCAGCCCAGCTCACCGTGGGCCCCAGCACAGCAAACGGGGGCCCCCAGCACCACAGAGCGCCTTGCTCTCCAGCCGAGCCTGTGCAAACCGTTACCCAGCAGAGCCTGTCCACACGGCTCCCCAGCAGCACAGCCCAGCACACCGGGCTCCCCAGCCCAGCTAACGGGGCACCCCAGAAATGCACACGGGGGCCCCCAGCACCACAGCCCGCCTGGCTCTCCATCAGAGCCTGTTCACACCCCTCCCCAGCAGCACAGCCCAGCACACGGGGCTCCCCAGCCCAGCTCACCGGGCTCCCCAGCACAGCACACGGGGGCCCCCAACACCACAGCCCACCTGGCTCTCCATCAGGGCGTGTTCACACCGCTCCCCAGCATAGCCTGTCCACACGGCTCCCCAGCAGAGCCTGTCTACAAGGCTCCCAAGGAGCACAGCCCAGCACACCGGGCTTCCCGGCCAAGCTCAACGGGCTCCCCAGCACAGCACACGGGACAACCCATCACCAAAGCCCGCCTGGCTCTCCATCATAGCCTGTTCACACGGCTCCCCAGCAGAGCCTGTCTACACGGCTCCCCAGCAGCACAGCCCAGCACACCGCAGCACAGCCCGCATGGCTCTCCAGCAGAGCCTGTTCACACGGCTCCCCAGCAGACCCGGTCAACACGGCTCCCCAGCAGCACAGAACAGCACACCGGGTTCCCCAGCACAGCACACGGGGGCCCCAAGCACCAGTGCCCGCCTGGCTCTCCAGAAGAGCCTGTTCAAACCACTCCCCCACCAGAGCCTGTCCACACGGCTCCCCAGCAGAACAGCCCAGCACACCGGGCTCCCGAGCCCAGCTCAACGGGCTCCCCAGCACAGCACACGGGGCCCCCCAGCACAGCACACGGGCCCCCCCAGCAGAGCACACGGGGCTTCCCAGCACCACAGCCCGCCTGGCTCTCCAACAGAGCCTGTCCACACGGCTCCCCAGCACGACAGCCCAGCACACACGTCTCCCCAGCCCAGCTCACCGGGCTCCCCAGCACAGCACACGAGGGCCCCCAGCACCACAGCCCGCCTGGCTGTCCAGCAGAGCCTGTTCACACCGCTCCCCAGCAGAGCCTGTCCACACGGCTCCCCAGCACAACAGCCCAGCACACGGGGTTCCCCAGCCGAGCTCACCGGGGTCCCCAGCCCAGCACACGGGGGCCCCCAGCACCACAGCCAGCCTGGCTCTCCAGCAGAGACTGTTCAAACCACTCCCCAGAAGAGCCTTTCCACACGGCTCCCCAGCAGAACCTGTCCACACGGCTCCCCAGCACCACAGCCAAGCTCACCGGGCTCCCCACCACCACAGCCCAGCACACCGGGCTCCACATCCCAGCTCAACGGGCTCCGCAGCACAGCACACGGGGGCCCCCAGCACCACAGCCCGCCTGGCTATCCAGCAGAGCCTGTTCAAACCACTCCCCAGCAGAGCCTGTCCACACGGCTCCCCAGCACCACAGCCCAACACGCCGGGCTCCCCAGCACAGCACACGGGGCCCCCCAGCACCACAGCCCGCCTGGCTCCCCATCAGAGCCTGTCTACACGGCTCCTCAGCACCACAGCCCAGCTCACCGTGCTCCCCAGCACCACAGCCCAGCACACCGGGCTCCACATCCCTGCCTAACGGGCTCCGCAGCACAGCACACGGCGGCCCCCAGCACCACAGCCCGCCAGGCTCTCCATCAAAGCCTGTTCACAGCGCTCCGCAGCAGAGCCTGTCTACACGGCTCCCCAGCACCACAGCCCAGCACACCGGGCTCGCCAGCCCACCTCACCGGGCTCCCCAGCACAGCACACGGGGCCCCCCAGAATCACAGCACGAATGGCTCCCCATCAGAGCCTTTCTACACGGCTCCCCAGAGGCACAGCCCAGCACGCCGCAGCACAGCCCGCCTGGCTCTCCATCAGAGCCTGTTCAAACCGCTCCCCAGCAGATCCTGTCCACACGGCTCCCCAGCAGCACAGCCCAGCACACTGGCCTCCCCGGCCCAGCTCACCGGGCTTCCCAGCACAGCACACGGGGCCCACCAGCACCACATCCCGCCTGGGTCTCCATCATGGCCTGTTCACACCGCTCCCCAGCAGAAACTG
>JAMOIN010000957.1:0-37480 GCA_024666655.1 Dascyllus trimaculatus | reverse complement strand
GTGAAACATGTTTGTAAACATTGATTTTGAAAAACTGCAGTCTAGCTGCTTCTCAAGCTCTAAAACAACTTTTCGCGTGCTGAAAATGCAACTTTTGATACTTACTGTATGGAGTCAACTCCTTGATACAACGTGACTGGAAACAGCTTTTGCCTTCATATTTATCATATTTGAACAGCATCTGACAGTGAAACATGTTTGTGAACATTGATTATGAAAAACTGCAGTCTAGCTGTTTCTCATGCTCTAAAACAGCTTTTCGCGGGCTGAAAATGCCACTTTTGCCAATCACTGTATAGATTGCATTACTTGATAGAACGTGACTGGAAACAGCTTTTGCCTTCATATTGATCATATTTGAACAGCATCTGACAGTGAAACATGTTTGTAAACATTGATTTTGAAAAACTGCAGTTTTGCAGTTTCTCATGCTCTAAAACAGCTTTTCGCGGGCTGAAAATACCACTTTTGTCACTTTCTGTATGGAGTCAATTCCTTCATACAATGTGACTGGAAACAGCTTTTGCCTTCATATTTATCATATTTGAACAGCATCTGACAGTGAAACTTGTTTGTAAACATTGATTTTGAAAAACTGCAGTCTACCTGTTTCTATTGCTCTAAAACAGCTTTTCGCGGGCAGAAAATGCCACTTTTGCCATTTACAGTTTGGAGTCAATTCCTTGATACAACGTGACTGGAAACAGTTATTGCCTTCATATCTATCATATTGGAACAGCATCTGACAGTGAAACATGTTTGTTAACATTGATTTTCAAATTGTGCACTGTTGCTATGTCTAATGCTCTAAAACAGCTTTTCGCGGGCTGAAAATGCCACTTTTGCCACTCACTGTATGGAGTAAATTCCTTGATACAACATGACTGGAAACAGCTTTTGCTTTCATATTTATCATATTTGAACAGCATCTGACAGTGAAACATGTTTGTAAACATTGGTTTTGAAAAACTGCAGTCTACCTGTTTCTAATGCTCTAAAACAGCTTTTCGCGGGCTGAAAATGCCACTTTTGCAACTCACTGTATGGAGTCAATTCCTTCATCCAACGTGACTGGAAAAAGCTTTTGCCTTCATATCTATCATATTTGAACAGCATCTGACAGTGAAACATGTTTGTAAACATTGATTTTCAAATTGTGCACTGTTGCTATGTCTATCGCTCTAAAACAGCTTTTCGCGGGCTGAAAATGTCACTTTTGCCACTCACTGTATTGAGTCAATTCCTTCATACAACCTGACTGGAAACAGCTTTTGCCTTCATATTTATCATATTTGAACAGCATCTGACAGTGAAACATGTTTGTATACATTGATTTTAAAAAAGTGCACTGTTGCTATTTCTATTGCTCTAATACAGCTTTTCGCTGGCTGAAAATGCCACTTTTGCCATTTACTGTATGGAGTCAATTCCTTTATACAAAGTGACTGGAAAAAGCTTTTGCCTTCATATTTATCATATTTGAAAACCATCTGACAGTGAAACATGGTTGTAAACATTGATTTTCAAAAGGTCCACTGTTGCTATTTCTACTGCTCTTAAACATCTTTTCGCGGGCTGAAAATTACACTTTTGCCACTCACTGTATGGAGTCCATTAATTGATACAACGTGACTGGAAACAGCTTTTGGCTTCATATTTATCATATTTGAACAGCATCTGACAGTGAAACATGTTTGTAAACATTGAATTTGAAAAACTGCAGTCTACCTGTTTCTCATGCTCTAAAACAGCTTTTCGCGGGCTGAAAATGCCACTTTTGATACTTACTGTATGGAGTCAATTCCTCCATACAACGTGACTGGAAACAACTTTTGCCTCCAATGTTTTCATATTTGAATAGCATCTGACAGTGAAACATGTTTGTAAACATTGATTTTGAAAAACTGCAGTCTAGCTGTATCTCATGCTCTAAAACAGCTTTTCGCGAGCTGAAAATGCCACTTTTGATACTTACCGTATGGAGTCAATTCCTTGATACAACGTTACAGGAAACAGCTTTTGCCTTCATTTTTATCATATTTGAACAGCATCTGACAGTAAACATTGATTTTCAAAAAGTGCACTGTTGCTATTTCTATTGCTCTAAAACAGCTTGTCGCTGGCTGAAAATTCCACTTTTGTCACTTACTGTACGGAGTCAATTCCTTGATAAAATGTGACTGGAAACAGCTTTTGCCTTCATATTCATCATATTTGAATTGCATCATACAGTGAAACATGTTTGCAAACATTGATTTTTAAAAACTGCAGTCTAGCTGTTTCTCATGCTCTAAAACAGGTATTCGCGGCCTGAAAACGCAACTTTTGATACTTACTGTATGGAGTCAATTCCTTGATACAACGTGACTGGAAAGAGCTTTTGCCTTCATATTTATCATATTTGAACAGCAGCTGACCGTGAAACATGTTTGTAAACATTGATTTTGAAAAACTGCAGTCTAGCTGTTTCTCATGCTCTAAAACTGCTTTTCGCGGGCTGAAAATGACACTTTTGCCAGTCACTATACGTAGTCAATTCCTTGATACAACGTGACTAGAAACAGCATTTGCCTTCATATTTGTCATATTTGAAAAGCATCTGACAGTGAAACATGTTTGTAAACATTGATTTTCAAAAAGTGCACTGTTGCAATTTCTAATGCTCTAAAACAGCTTTTCGCGGACTGAAAATGAGACTTTTGCCAGTCACTAAATGTAGTCAATTCCTTGATACAACGTGACTGAAAACAGCTTTTGCCTTAATATTTATCATATTTGAACAGCATCAGACAGTGAAACATGTTTGTACACGCTGATTTTCAAAAGTGCACTGTTGCTATTTCTAATGCTCTAAAACAGCTTTTCCTTGACTGAAGATGCCACTTTTGATACTTACTGTATGGAGTCAATTCCTTGACACAACGTGACTGGAAACAGCTTTTGCCTTCATATTTAACATATTTGAACAGCATCTCACAGTGAAACATTTTTGCACACATTGATTTTGAAAAACTGCACTCTAATTGTTTCTCATGCCTTGAAACAGCTTTTCGCGGGCTGAAAATGCAACTTTTGCCACTTACTGTATGGAGTCAATTCCTTGATACAACGTGACTGGAAACAGCTTTTGCCCTCATTTTTATCATATTTGAACAGCATCTGACAGTGAAACATGTTTGTACACATTATTTTTGAAAAACTGCAGTCTAGCTGTTTCTCATGCTCTAAAAAAGCTTTTTGCTGGCTAAAAATGCCACTTTTGCCACTCACTGTATGGAGTCAATTCCTTGATACAACGTGACTGGAAACAGCCTTTGCCTTCATATTTATCATATTTGCACAGCATCTGACAGTGAAACAAGTTTGTAAACATTGATTTTTAAAAACTGCAGTCTACCTGTTTCTAATGCTCTAAAACCGATTTTCGTATGCTGAAAATGCCACTTTTGCCACTCACTGTCTAATGCTCTAAAACAGCTTTTCGCGGGCTGAAATTGCCACTTTTGCCACTTACTGTATTGAGTCAATTCCATGATACAACGTGACTGGAAACAGCTTTTGCCTTCATATTTATCATATCTGAACAGCATCTGACAGTGAAACATGTTTGTAAACATTGATTTTTAAAAACTGCAGTCTACCTGTTTCTCATGCTCTTAAACAGCTTTTCGCGGGCTGAAAATGCCACTGTTGAAACTTACTGTATGGAGTCAATTCCCTTACACAAAGTGACTGGAGAGAGCTTTAGCCTTCATATTTATCATATTTGAACAGCATCTGACAGTGAAACATGTTTGTAAACACTGATTTTGAAAAACTGCAGTCTTATTGTTTCTCATGCTCTGAAACAGCTTTTCGCGGGCTGAAAATGCCACTTTTGATACTTACTGTATGGAGTCAATTCCTTGACACAACGTGACAGGAAACAGCTTTTGCCTTCATTTTTTTCATATTTGAACAGCATCTGACAGTGAAACATGTTTGTAAACATTGATTTTCAAAAAAGTGCACTGTTGCTATTTCTAATTCTCTAAAAAAGCTTTTCGCGGGCTGAAAATGCCACTTTTGCCATTAACTGTATGGAGTCAATTCGTTGATACAACGTGACTGGAAACAGGTTTTGCCTTCATATTTATCATATTTGAACAGCATCTGACAGTGAAACATGTTTGTAAACATTGATTTTCAAAAAGTGCACTGTTGCTATTTCTAATGCTCTAAAACAGCTTTTCGGGGGCTGAAAATGACACTTTTGCCACTCACTATATGTAGTCAACTCCTTGATACAACGTGAATGGAAACAGCTTTTGGCTTCATATTTATCATATTTGAACAGCATCTGACAGTGAAACATGTTTGTAAACATTGATTTTGAAAAACTGCAGTCTAGCTTTTTCTAATGCTCTAAAACAGCTTTTCCTTGACTGAAGATGCCACTTTTGCCACTCACTGTATAGAGTCCATTACTTGATACAACGTGACCGGAAACAGCTTTTGCCTTCATATTTATCATTTTTGAACAGCATCTGACAGTGAAACATGTTTGTAAACATTGATTTTCAAAAAGTGCACTGTTACTATTTCTAATGCTCTACAACAGCTTTTCGCTGGCTGAAAATGCCAATTTTGCCACTCACTGTATGGAGTCAATTCCTTGATACAACATGACTGGAAACAGCTTTTGCCTTAATATTTATCATATTTGAACAGCATCTGACAGTGAAACATGTTTGTAAACATTGATTTTCAAAAAGTGCACTGTTGTTATGTCTAATGCTCTAAAACAGCTTTTCGCGGACTGAAAATGCAACTTTTGCCACACACTGTATGGAGTCCATTACTTGATACAACGTGACTGGAAACAGCTTTTGCCTTCATATTTATCATATTTGAACAGCATCTGACAGTGAAACATTTTTGTGAACATTGATTTTGAAAATCTGCCGGATACCTGTTTCTCATGCTCTAAAACAGCTTTTCGCGGGCTGAAAATGCGACTTTTGCCACTTAATGTATGGAGTCAATTCCTTGATACAACTTGACTGGAAACAGCTGTTGCCTTCATTTTTGTCATATTTGAACAGCATCTGCAGTAAAACATGTTTGAAAAACATTGATTTTCAAAAAGTGCACTGTTGCTATTTGTAATGCTCTGAAACAGCTTTTCGCGGGCTGAAAATGCCCCTTTTGCCACTCACTATATGTAGTCAATTCCTTGATACAACGTGACTGGAAACAGCTTTTGGCTTCATATTTATCATATTTGAACAGCATCTGACAGTGAAACATGTTTGTAAACATTGATTTTGAAAAACTGCAGTCTAGCAGTTTTTGACTGCAGACTGCAGTCAAAAACTGCAGTCTGCAGTTTTAGAGCGAAAAGCTCTAAAACAGTTTTTCGCGGCCTGAAAGTGCCACTTTTTCCAATTACTGTATGGAGTCAATTCCTTGATACAAAGTGACTGGAGAGAGCTTTAGCCTTCATATTTATCATATTTGAAGAGCATCTGACAGTGAAACATGTTTGTAAACACTGATTTTGAAAAACTGCAGTCTCATTGTTTCTCATGCTCTGAAACAGCTTTTCGCGGGCTGAAAATGCCACTTTTGATACTTACTGTATGGAGTCAATTCCTTGACACAACGTGACAGGAAACAGCTTTTGCCTTCATTTTTTTCATATTTGAACAGCATCTGACAGTGAAACACGTTTGTAAACATTGATTTTCAAAAAGTGCACTGTTCCTATTTCTAATGCTCTAAAAAAGCTTTTCGCGGGCTGAAAATGCCACTTTTGCCATTAACTGTATGGAGTCAATTCCTTGATACAACGTGACTGGAAACAGGTTTTGCCTTCATATTTATCATATTTGAACAGCATCTGACAGTGAAACATGTTTGTAAACATTGATTTTAAAAAAGTGCACTGTTGCTATTTCTAATGCTCTAAAACAGCTTTTCGGGGGCTGAAAATGACACTTTTGCCACTCACTATATGTAGTCAACTGCTTGATACAACGTGAATGGAAACAGCTTTTGGCTTCATATTTATCATATTTGAACAGCATATGACAGTGAAACATGTTTGTAAACATTGATTTTGAAAAACTGCAGTCTAGCTGTTTCTCATGCTCTAAAACAGCTTTTCGCGGGCTCAAAGTGCCACTTTTGCCACTTATTGTATGGAGTCAATTCCTTGATACAACGTGACTGGAAACAGCTTTTGCTTTCATTTTCATCATAGTTGAACAGCATCTGACAGTGAAACATGTTTGTAAACATTGATTTTGAAAAACTGCAGTCTAGCTGTTTCTCAAGCTCTAAAACGACTTTTCGCGTGCTGAAAATGCAACTTTTGATACTTACTGTATGGAGTCAACTCCTTGATACAACGTGACTGGAAACAGCTTTTGCCTTCATATTTATCATATTTGAACAGCATCTGACAGTGAAACATGTTTGTAAACATTGATTATGAAAAACTGCAGTCTAGCTGTTTCTCATGCTCTAAAACAGCTTTTCGCGGGCTGAAAATGCCACTTTTGCCAATCACTGTATAGATTGCATTACTTGATAGAACGTGACTGGAAACAGCTTTTGCCTTCATATTGATCATATTTGAACAGCATCTGACAGTGAAACATGTTTGTAAACATTGATTTTGAAAAACTGCAGTTTTGCTGTTTCTCATGCTCTAAAACAGCTTTTCGCGGGCTGAAAATACCACTTTTGTCACTTTCTGTATGGAGTCAATTCCTTGATACAAGGTGACTGGAAACAGCATTTGCCTTCATATTCATCATATTTGAATAGCATCTGACAGTGAAACATGTTTGCAAACATTGATTTTCAAAAATTGCAGTCTAGATGTTTGTCATGCTCTAAAACAGCTTTTCGCGAGCTTAAAATGCCACTTTTGATACTTACTGGATGGAGTCAATTCCTTGATACAACGTGACGGGAAACAGCTTTTGCCTTCATATTTATCATATTTGAACAGCAGCTGACCGTGAAACATGTTTGTAAACATTGATTTTGAAAAACTGCAGTCTAGCTGTTTCTCATGCTCTAAAACAGCTTTTCGCAGGCTGAAAATGACACTTTTGCCTCTCACTATACGTAGTCAATTCCTTGATACAACGTGACTAGAAACAGCATTTGCCTTCATATTTGTCATATTTGAACAGCATCTGACAGTGAAACATGTTTGTAAACATTGATTTTAAAAAAGTGCACTGTTGCTATTTCTAATGCTCTAAAACATCTTTTCCTTGACTGAAAATGCCACTTTTGATACTTACTGTATGGAGTCAATTCCTTGACACAACGTGACAGGAAACAGCTTTTGCCTTCATTTTTTTCATATTTGAACAGCATCTGACAGTGAAACATGTTTGTAAACATTGATTTTCAAAAAAGTGCACTGTTGCTATTTCTAATTCTCTAAAAAAGCTTTTCGCGGGCTGAAAATGCCACTTTTGCCATTAACTGTATGGAGTCAACTCCTTGATACAACGTGACTGGAAACAGGTTTTGGCTTCATATTTATCATATTTGAACAGCATCTGACAGTGAAACATGTTTGTAAACATTGATTTTGAAAAACTGCAGTCTAGCTTTTTCTAATGCTCTAAAACAGCTTTTCGCGGGCTGAAAATGTCACTTTTGCCACTCACTGTATAGAGTCCATTACTTGATACAACGTGACCGGAAACAGCTTTTGCCTTCATATTTATCCTTTTTGAACAGCATCTGACAGTGAAACATGTTTGTAAACATTGATTTTCAAAAAGTGCACTGTTACTATTTCTAATGCTCTACAACAGCTTTTCGCGGGCTGAAAATGCCAATTTTGCCACTCACTGTATGGAGTCAATTCCTTGATACAACATGACTGGAAACAGCTTTTGCCTTAATATTTATCATATTTGAACAGCATCTGAAAGTGAAACATGTTTGTAAACATTGATTTTCAAAAAGTGCACTGTTGCTATGTCTAATGCTCTAAAAAAGCTTTTCGCGGGCTGAAAATGTCACTTTTGCCACACACTGTATGGAGTCCATTACTTGATACAACGTGACTGGAAACAGCTTTTGCCTTCATATTTATCATATTTGAACAGCATCTGACAGTGAAACATTTTTGTGAACATTGATTTTTAAAATCTGCAGTCTAAATCTGCAGATTTTAAAACAGCTTTTCGCTGGCTGAAAATGCCAATTTTGCCACTCACTGTATGGAGTCAATTCCTTGATACAACATGACTGGAAACAGCTTTTGCCTTAATATTTATCATATTTGAACAGCATCTGACAGTGAAACATGCTTGTAAACATTGATTTTCAAAAAGTGCACTGTTGTTATGTCTAATGCTCTAAAACAGCTTTTCGCGGACTGAAAATGCAACCAGAAGCCCTGGATAAACACTCAGGTACGTAACATGCTGCGTGCTCGCTGCATTGCATTTAAATCAGGCAATGAGGCCGAGTACAAAGCTGCCAAATACGGACTGAGGAAAGCCATCACAGCTGCAAAGAGGCAGTACAGAGAGAAGCTGGACGGCTTCTATTCCACTGCTGACTCCGGGCGGATGTGGAGGGGCTTGCAGCACATTACAGATTACAGGACTACCACCAGCACCATCAGCTCCACAGACAACCTACCAGATGACCTCAATGCATTCTACACCCGCTTTGAGGCTACAAACAACAACACAGAGACACACACACACCTGGACCACCGGACCCCCTTCACCGCCACCAACAGTCTCATCAGGTCAGGTTCACAAAGTCCTGAAGAGGATCAACCCCCATAAGGCAGCAGGACCAGACAACATCCCTGGCCGCGCTCTCAGAGCATGTGCCAACGAGCTGGCTGATGTCTTCACCTCCATCTTCAACCTTTCCCTCAGCCAGAGCACAGTCCCCTCCTGCTTCAAAACCACAACCATCGTCCCCCTCCCCAAGAAGAGCCCACCTACCTGCCTGAATGACTACAGACCAGTGGCACTCACTCCAATCATTATGAAGTGTTTTGAGAGAGTGGTACTGGCCCACATTCAGAGCAGCATACCGGACACACTTGACCCCCTGCAGTATGCCTACAGGCCCAACAGGTCCACCTCAGACGCCATCTCAGCTGTCCTCCACTACTCCTTGTCCCACCTGGAAAACAAAGACTCCTACATCAGGATGCTCTTTGTGGACTACAGCTCCGCCTTCAACACGGTTGTCCCCCACAAACTCACCCACAAACTGTCCACACTTGGTCTCCACCCCACCCTCTGTGACTGGCTCCTAGACTTCCTGACTGGCAGGCCCCAGTCTGTCAGGATTGGAAATAGGACATCGGCCAGCATTATCACAAATATTGGAACTCCACAGGGATGTGTCCTCAGCCCCATCCTCTACACCCTGTTCACATATGACTGTGTCGCCTCCCACAAGGACAACATCATCCTGAAGTTCGCTGACGACACTGCAGTGATAGGACGCATCACTGCGGGGGACGAAGCGGCCTACAGGATGGAGGTGGCCGGTCTGGTGTCATGGTGCGAGGACAACAACCTCACCCTCAACACAGAAAAGACGAAGGAGATGATAGTGGACATGAGGAAGGAGAGGAGACCTCATCAGCCACTATTTATCCGGGAGCTTGAAGTGGAGCGGGTGAGCAGCTTCAAATACCTTGGGGTCCACATCACTGAGGACTTCTCATGGACTTCCAACACCACACAGTTGGTCAGGAAAGCTCAACAGCGGCTGTATTTCCTGAGGAAGCTGAGGAAGTTTGGCATGTCAGCCAGGATCCTCAGCAACTTCTACAGCTGCGTTGTGGAGAGCATCCTGACCAGCTGCATCACTGTGTGGTACGGCAGCACTACTGCTCTGGACCGCAAACGCCTGCAGAGAGTGGTCAGGACTGCTGAGAGGATCACCAGGACTCCACTGCCCTCTCTGCATAGCGTCTACCACTGCAGGGTCCACAGGAGAGCTGCCAGCATCACCAAGGACACCACCCACCCACAACACGGACTGTTCACACTCCTGCCCTCAGGACGGAGGTACAGGAGTGTGAAATGCAGGACGACCCGCTTAAGAAACTCTTTTTATCCCACTGCCATCAGAATCCTCAACAGCTGACCGGATTCCACTAAAGACACTTTAAAAATCCATACACTTGAACTGCAATTATCTTCTGTTTACATTTTCTTGCACTACTTTGCACTAAAATACACTTTACTGTTCATATTTACATTGTTTTTTTCTAAATACACTTTACTGTTCATATTTACATTGTTTTTTCTTATTTCTATTTTATTCTATTTTATTTGTATATAATATTTTTATACTTGTTGCTGGTTATCTGAGTGGACAGCAAAGTAAGAATTTCATTGTGCAGGGAAACGTGTTTCTTACTGTGCACTTGACAATAAAACTTTGAATCTTGAATCTTTTGCCACACACTGTATGGAGTCCATTACTTGATACAACGTGACTGGAAACAGCTTTTGCCTTCATATTTATCATATTTGAACAGCATCTGACAGTGAAACATTTTTGTGAACATTGATTTTGAAAATCTGCCGGATACCTGTTTCTCATGCTCTAAAACAGCTTTTCGCGGGCTGAAAATGCGACTTTTGCCACTTAATGTATGGAGTCAATTCCTTGATACAACTTGACTGGAAACAGCTGTTGCCTTCATTTTTGTCATATTTGAACAGCATCTGCAGTGAAACATGTTTGAAAAACATTGATTTTCAAAAAGTGCACTGTTGCTATTTCTAATGCTCTGAAACAGCTTTTCGCGGTCTGAAAATGCCCCTTTTGCCACTCACTATATGTAGTCAATTCCTTGATACAACGTGACTGGAAACAGCTTTTGGCTTCATATTTATCATATTTGAACAGGATCTGACAGTGAAACATGTTTGTAAACATTGATTTTGAAAAACTGCAGTCTAGCAGTTTTTGACTGCAGACTGCAGTCAAAAACTGCAGTCTGCAGTTTTAGAGCGAAAAGCTCTAAAACAGCTTTTCGCGGCCTGAAAGTGCCACTTTTTCCAATTACTGTATGGAGTCAATTCCTTGATACAAAGTGACTGGAGAGAGCTTTAGCCTTCATATTTATCATATTTGAAGAGCATCTGACAGTGAAACATGTTTGTAAACACTGATTTTGAAAAACTGCAGTCTCATTGTTTCTCATGCTCTGAAACAGCTTTTCGCGGGCTGAAAATGCCACTTTTGATACTTACTCTATGGAGTCAATTCCTTGACACAACGTGACAGGAAACAGCTTTTGCCTTCATTTTTTTCATATTTGAACAGCATCTGACAGTGAAACATGTTTGTAAACATTGATTTTCAAAAAGTGCACTGTTGCTATTTCTAATTCTCTAAAAAGCTTTTCGCGGGCTGAAAATGCCACTTTTGCCATTAACTGTATGGAGTCAATTCCTTGATACAACGTGACTGGAAACAGGTTTTGCCTTCATATTTATCATATTTGAACAGCATCTGACAGTGAAACATGTTTGTAAACATTGATTTTCAAAAAGTGCAGTCTAGCTTTTTCTAATGCTCTAAAACAGCTTTTCGCGGTCTGAAAATGCCACTTTTGCCACTTGCTGTATGGAGTCATTCCTTGATACAACGTGACTGGAAACAGCTTTTGCCTTCATATTTATCATATTTGAACAGCATCTGACAGTGAAACATGTTTGTAAACATTGATTTTGAAAAACTGCAGTCTAGCTGTTTCTCATGCTCTAAAACAGCTTTTCGCGGGCTCAAAGTGCCACTTTTGCCACTCACTGTATGGAGTCAATTCCTTGATACAACGTAACTGGAAACAGCTTTTGCTTTCATTTTTATCATAGTTGAACAGCATCTGACAGTGAAACATGTTTGTAAACATTGATTTTGAAAAACTGCAGTCTAGCTGTTTCTCAAGCTCTAAAACGACTTTTCGCGTGCTGAAAATGCAACTTTTGATACTTACTGTATGGAGTCAACTCCTTGATACAACGTGACTGGAAACAGCTTTTGCCTTCATATTTATCATATTTGAACAGCATCTGACAGTGAAACATGTTTGTAAACATTGATTATGAAAAACTGCAGTCTAGCTGTTTCTCATGCTCTAAAACAGCTTTTGCGGGCTGAAAATGCCACTTTTGCCAATCACTGTATAGAGTGCATTACTTGATAGAACGTGACTGGAAACAGCTTTTGCCTTCATATTGATCATATTTGAACAGCATCTGACAGTGAAACATGTTTGTAAACATTGATTTTGAAAAACTGCAGTTTTGCTGTTTCTCATGCTCTAAAACAGCTTTTCGCGGGCTGAAAATACCACTGTTGTCACTTTCTGTATGGAGTCAATTCCTTGATACAAGGTGACTGGAAACAGCATTTGCCTTCATATTCATCATATTTGAATAGCATCTGACAGTGAAACATGTTTGCAAACATTGATTTTCAAAAATTGCAGTCTAGATGTTTGTCATGCTCTAAAACAGCTTTTCGCGAGCTTAAAATGCCACTTTTGATACTTACTGGATGGAGTCAATTCCTTGATACAACGTGACGGGAAACAGCTTTTGCCTTCATATTTATCATATTTGAACAGCAGCTGACCGTGAAACATGTTTGTAAACATTGATTTTGAAAAACTGCAGTCTAGCTGTTTCTCATGCTCTAAAACAGCTTTTCGCGGGCTGAAAATGACACTTTTGCCTCTCACTATACGTAGTCAATTCCTTGATACAACGTGACTAGAAACAGCATTTGCCTTCATATTTGTCATATTTGAACAGCATCTGACAGTGAAACATGTTTGTAAACATTGATTTTAAAAAAGTGCACTGTTGCTATTTCTAATGCTCTAAAACAGCTTTTCCTTGACTGAAAATGCCACTTTTGATACTTACTGTATGGAGTCAATTCCTTGACACAACGTGACAGGAATCAGCTTTTGCCTTCATTTTTTTCATATTTGAACAGCATCTGACAGTGAAACATGTTTGTAAACATTGATTTTCAAAAAGTGCACTGTTGCTATTTCTAATTCTCTAAAAAAGCTTTTCGCGGGCTGAAAATGCCACTTTTGCCATTAACTGTATGTAGTCAACTCCTTGATACAACGTGACTGGAAACAGGTTTTGGCTTCATATTTATCATATTTGAACAGCATCTGACAGTGAAACATGTTTGTAAACATTGATTTTGAAAAACTGCAGTCTAGCTTTTTCTAATGCTCTAAAACAGCTTTTCGCGGGCTGAAAATGTCACTTTTGCCACTCACTGTATAGAGTCCATTACTTGATACAACGTGACCGGAAACAGCTTTTGCCTCCATATTTATCATTTTTGAACAGCATCTGACAGTGAAACATGTTTGTAAACATTGATTTTCAAAAAGTGCACTGTTACTATTTCTAATGCTCTACAACAGCTTTTCGCGGGCTGAAAATGCCAATTTTGCCACTCACTGTATGGAGTCAATTCCTTGATACAACATGACTGGAAACAGCTTTTGCCTTAATATTTATCATATTTGAACAGCATCTGAAAGTGAAACATGTTTGTAAACATTGATTTTCAAAAAGTGCACTGTTGCTATGTCTAATGCTCTAAAACAGCTTTTCGCGGGCTGAAAATGTCACTTTTGCCACACACTGTATGGAGTCCATTACTTGATACAACGTGACTGGAAACAGCTTTTGCCTTCATATTTATCATATTTAAACAGCATGTGACAGTGAAACATGTTTGTAAACATTGATTTTCAAATTGTAAACTGTTGCTATGTCTAATGCTCTAAAACAGCTTTTCGCGCGCTGAAAATGCCACTTTTGCCACTCACTGTATGGAGTCAATTCCTTCATACAATGTGACTGGAAACAGCTTTTGCCTTCATATTTATCATATTTGAACAGCATCTGACAGTGAAACTTGTTTGTAAACATGGATTTTGAAAAACTGCAGTCTACCTGTTTCTCATGCTCTATAACAGCTTTTCGCGGGCTGAAAATGCCACTTTTGCCACTTACCTTATGGAGTCAATTCCTTGATACAACGTGACTGGAAACAGCTTTTGCCTTCATATTTATCATATTTGAACAGCATCTGACAGTGAAACATGTTTGTAAACATTGATTTTGAAAAACTGCAGTCAACCTGTTTCTAATGCTCTAAAACAGCTTTTCGCGGGCTGAAAATGCCACTTTTGCCACTTACTGTTTTGAGTCAATTCCTTGATACAACGTGACCGGAAACAGCTTTTGCCTTCATATTTATCATATTTAAACAGCATCTGACAGTGAAGCATGTTTGTAAACATTGATTTTCAAAAAGTGCACTGTTGCTATTTCTAATGCTTAAAACAGCTTTTCGCGGGCTGAAAATGCCACTTTTGCCACTCACTGTATTGAGTCAATTCCGTGATACAACGTGACTGGAAACAGCTTTTGCCTTCATATTTATCATATTTAAACAGCATCTGACAGTGAAGCATGTTTGTAAACATTGATTTTCAAAAAGTGCACTGTTGCTATTTCTAATGCTCTAAAACAGCTTTTCGCGGGCTGAAAATGCCACTTTTGCCACTCACTGTATGGAGTCAATTCCTTCATCCAACGGGACTGGAAAAAGCTTTTGCCTTCATATCTATCATATTTGAACAGCATCTGACAGTGAAACATGTTTGTAAACATTGATTTTCAAATTGTGCACTGTTGCTATGTCTATTGGTCTAAAACAGCTTTTCGCGGGCTGAAAATGTCACTTTTGCCACTCACTGTATTGAGTCAATTCCTTCATACAACCTGACTGGAAACAGCTTTTGCCTTCATATTTATCATATTTGAACAGCATCTGACAGTGAAACATGTTTGTATTCATTGATTTTAAAAAAGTGCACTGTTTCTATTTCTATTGCTCTAAAACAGCTTTTCGCTGGCTGAAAATGCCACTTTTGCCACTCACTGTATGGAGTCAATTCCTTCATACAATGTGACTGGAAACAGCTTTTGCCTTCATATTTATCATATTTGAACAGCATCTGACAGTGAAACTTGTTTGTAAACATTGATTTTGAAAAACTGCAGTCTACCTGTTTCTCATGCTCTATAACAGCTTTTCGCGGGCTGAAAATGCCACTTTTGCCACTTACCTTATGGAGTCAATTCCTTGATACAACGTGACAGGAAACAGCTTTTGCCTTCATATTTATCATATTTGAACAGCATCTGACAGTGAAACATGTTTGTAAACATTGATTTTGAAAAACTGCAGTCAACCTGTTTCTAATGCTCTAAAACAGCTTTTCGCGGGCTGAAAATGCCACTTTTGCCACTTACTGTTTGGAGTCAATTCCTTGATACAACGTGACTGGAAACAGTTATTGCCTTCATATTTATCATATTTAAACAGCATCTGACAGTGAAGCATGTTTGTAAACATTGATTTTCAAAAAGTGCACTGTTGCTATTTCTAATGCTCTAAAACAGCTTTTCGCAGGCTGAAAATGCCACTTTTGCCACTCACTGTATGGAGTCAATTCCTTCATCCAACGTGACTGGAAAAAGCTTTTGCCTTCATATCTATCATATTTGAACAGCATCTGACAGTGAAACATGTTTGTAAACATTGATTTTCAAATTGTGCACTGTTGCTATTTCTACTGCTCTAAAACAGCTTTTCGCGGGCTGAAAATGCCACTTTTGCCACTCACTGTATTGAGTCAATTCCTTGATACAACGTAACTGGAAACAGCCTTTGCCTTCATATTTATCATATTTGAACAGCATCTGACAGTGAAACATGTTTGTAAACATTGGTTTTGAAAAACTGCAGTCTACCTGTTTCTAATGCTCTAAAACAGCTTTTCGCGGGCTGAAAATGCCACTTTTGCAACTCACTGTATGGAGTCAATTCCTTCATCCAACGTGACTGGAAAAAGCTTTTGCCTTCATATCTATCATATTTGAACAGCATCTGACAGTGAAACATGTTTGTAAACATTGATTTTCAAATTGTGCACTGTTGCTATGTCTATTGCTCTAAAACAGCTGTTCGCGGGCTGAAAATGTCACTTTTGCCACTCACTGTATTGAGTCAATTCCTTCATACAACCTGACTGGAAACAGCTTTTGCCTTCATATTTATCATATTTGAACAGCATCTGACAGTGAAACATGTTTGTATACATTGATTTTAAAAAAGTGCACTGTTGCTATTTCTATTGCTCTAATACAGCTTTTCGCTGGCTGAAAATGCCACTTTTGCCATTTACTGTATGGAGTCAATTCCTTTATACAAAGTGACTGGAAAAAGCTTTTGCCTTCATATTTATCATATTTAAACAGCATGTGACAGTGAAACATGTTTGTAAACATTGATTTTCAAATTGTAAACTGTTGCTCTTTCTAATGCTCTAAAACAGCTTTTCGCGCGCTGAAAATGCCAATTTTGCGACTCACTGTATGGAGTCAATTCCTTCATACAATGTGACTGGAAACAGCTTTTGCCTTCATATTTATCATATTTGAACAGCATCTGACAGTGAAACTTGTTTGTAAACATTGATTTTGAAAAACTGCAGTCTACCTGTTTCTCATGCTCTATAACAGCTTTTCGCAGGCTGAAAATGCCACTTTTGCCACTTACCTTATGGAGTCAATTCCTTGATACAACGTGACTGGAAACAGCTTTTGCCTTCATATTTATCATATTTGAACAGCATCTGACAGTGAAACATGTTTGTAAACATTGATTTTGAAAAACTGCAGTCAACCTGTTTCTAATGCTCTAAAACAGCTTTTCGCGGGCTGAAAATGCCACTTTTGCCACTTACTGTTTGGAGTCAATTCCTTGATACAACGTGACTGGAAACAGTTATTGCCTTCATATTTATCATATTTAAACAGCATCTGACAGTGAAGCATGTTTGTAAACATTGATTTTCAAAAAGTGCACTGTTGCTATTTCTAATGCTCTAAAACAGCTTTTCGCGGCCTGAAAATGCCACTTTTGCCACTCACTGTATGGAGTCAATTCCTTCATCCAACGTGACTGGAAACAGCTTTTGCCTTCATATTTATCACATTTGAACAGCATCTGACAGTGAAACATGTTTGTAAACATTGATTTTGAAAAACTGCAGTCAACCTGTGTCTAATGCTCTAAAACAGCTTTTCGCCGGCTGAAAATGCCACTTTTGCCACTTACTGTTTGGAGTCAATTCCTTGATACAACGTGACTGGAAACAGTTATTGCCTTCATATTTATCATATTTAAACAGCATCTGACAGTGAAGCATGTTTGTAAACATTGATTTTCAAAAAGTGCACTGTTGGTATTTCTAATGCTCTAAAACATCTTTTCGCGGGCTGAAAATTCCACTTTTGCCACTCACTGTATTGAGTCAATTCCGTGATACAACGTGACTGGATACAGCTTTTGCCTTCATATTTATCATATTTGAACAGCATCTGACAGTGAAACATGTTTGTAAACATTGATTTTCAAAAAGTGCACTGTTGCTATTTCTAATGCTCTAAAACAGCTTTTCGCGGGCTGAAAATGCCTCTTTTGCCACTCACTGTATTGAGTCAATTCGTTGATACAACGTGACTGGAAACAGCCTTTGCCTTCATATTTATCATATTTGAACAGCATCTGACAGTGAAACATGTTATTAAACATTGATTTTCAGAAAGTGCACTGTTGCTATTTCTAATGCTCTAAAACAGCTTTTCGCGGGCTGAAAATGCCACTTTTGCAACTCACTGTATTGAGTCAATTCCTTGATACAACGTGACTGGAAACAGCTTTTGCCTTCATATTTATCATATTTGAACAGCATCTGACAGTGAAACATGTTTGTAAACATTGATTTTCAAAAAGTGCACTGTTGCTATTTCTAATGCTCTAAAACAGCTTTTCGCGGGCTGAAAATGCCACTCTTGCCACTCACTGTATTGAGTCAATTCCGTGATACAACGTGACTGGAAACAGCTTTTGCCTTCATATTTATCATATTTGAACAGCATCTGACAGTG
This sequence comes from Dascyllus trimaculatus, assembly GCA_024666655.1. Classification (NCBI taxonomy): domain Eukaryota; kingdom Metazoa; phylum Chordata; class Actinopteri; family Pomacentridae; genus Dascyllus; species Dascyllus trimaculatus. The sequence continues at coordinate 19,406 of JAMOIN010000957.1, read as the reverse complement.
AAACATGTTTGTACACGCTGATTTTCAAAAGTGCACTGTTGCTATTTCTAATGCTCTAAAACAGCTTTTCGCGGACTGAAGATGCCACTTTTGATACTTACTGTATGGAGTCAATTCCTTGACACAACGTGACTGGAAACAGCTTTTGCCTTCATATTTATCATATTTGAACAGCATCTCACAGTGAAACATTTTTGCACACATTGATTTTGAAAAACTGCACTCCAATTGTTTCTCATGCCTTGAAACAGCTTTTCGCGGGCTGAAAATGCAACTTTTGCCACTAACTGTATGGAGTCAATTCCTTGATACAACGTGACTGGAAACAGCTTTTGCCCTCATTTTGATCATATTTGAACAGCATCTGACAGTGAAACATGTTTGTACACATTATTTTTGAAAAACTGCAGTCTAGCTGTTTCTCATGCTCTAAAAAAGCTTTTTGCTGGCTAAAAATGCCACTTTTGCCACTCACTGTATGGAGTCAATTCCTTGATACAACGTGACTGGAAACAGCCTTTGCCTTCATATTTATCATATTTGCACAGCATCTGACAGTGAAACAAGTTTGTAAACATTGATTTTTAAAAACTGCAGTCTACCTGTTTCTAATGCTCTAAAACCGATTTTCGTATGCTGAAAATGCCACTTTTGCCACTCACTGTGTGGAATCAATTCCTTGATACAACGTGACTGGAAACAGCTTTAGCCTTCATATTTATCATATTTGAACAGCATCTGACAGTGAAACATGTTTGTAAACATTGATTTTGAAAAACTGCAGACTAGCTGTTTTTCCTGCTCTAAAACAGCTTTTCGCGGGCTGAAATTGCCACTTTTGCCACTTACTGTATGGAGTCAATTACATGATACAACGTGACTGGAAACAGCTTTTGCCTTCATATTTATCATATCTGAACAGCATCTGACACTGAAACATGTTTGTAAACATTGATTTTTAAAAACTGCAGTCTACCTCTTTCTCATGCTCTTAAACAGCTTTTCGCGGGCTGAAAATGCCACTGTTGAAACTTACTGTATGGAGTCAATTCCCTTACACAAAGTGACTGGAGAGAGCTTTAGCCTTCATATTTATCATATTTGAACAGCATCTGACAGTGAAACATGTTTGTAAACATTGATTTTAAAAAAGTGCACTGTTGCTATTGCTAATGCTCTAAAACAGCTTTTCCTTGACTGAAAATGCCACTTTTGATACTTACTGTATGGAGTCAATTCCTTGACACAACGTGACAGGAAACAGCTTTTGCCTTCATTTTTTTCATATTTGAACAGCATCTGACAGTGAAACATGTTTGTAAACATTGATTTTAAAAAAGTGCACTGTTGCTATTGCTAATGCTCTAAAACAGCTTTTCCTTGACTGAAAATGCCACTTTTGATACTTACTGTATGGAGTCAATTCCTTGACACAACGTGACAGGAAACAGCTTTTGCCTTCATTTTTTTCATATTTGAACAGCATCTGACAGTGAAACATGTTTGTAAACATTGATTTTCAAAAAGTGCACTGTTGCTATTTCTAATTCTCTAAAAAAGCTTTTCGCGGGCTGAAAATGCCACTTTTGCCATTAACTGTATGGAGTCAATTCCTTGATACAACGTGACTGGAAACAGGTTTTGCCTTCATATTTATCATATTTGAACAGCATCTGACAGTGAAACATGTTTGTAAACATTGATTTTCAAAAAGTGCACTGTTGCTATTTCTAATGCTCTAAAACAGCTTTTCGGGGGCTGAAAATGACACTTTTGCCACTCACTATATGTAGTCAACTCCTTGATACAACGTGAATGGAAACAGCTTTTGGCTTCATATTTATCATATTTGAACAGCATCTGACAGTGAAACATGTTTGTAAACATTGATTTTGAAAAACTGCAGTCTAGCTTTTTCTAATGCTCTAAAACAGCTTTTCCTTGACTGAAGATGCCACTTTTGCCACTCACTGTATAGAGTCCATCACTTGATACAACGTGACCGGAAACAGCTTTTGCCTTCATATTTATCATTTTTGAACAGCATCTGACAGTGAAACATGTTTGTAAACATTGATTTTGAAAAAGTGCAGTGTTGCTGTTTCTCATGCTCTACAACAGCTTTTCGCGGGCTGAAAATGCCACTTTTGCCACTCACTGTATGGAGTCAATTCCTTGATACAACGTGACTGGAAACAGCTTTTGCCTTCATATTTATCATATTTGAACAGCATCTGACAGTGAAACATGTTTGTATGCATTGATTTTCAAAAAGTGCACTGTTGCTATTTCTATTGCTCTAATACAGCTTTTCGCTGGCTGAAAATGTCACTTTTGCCATTTACTGTATGGAGTCCATTCCTTGATACAACGTGACTGGAAACAGCTTTTGCCTTCATATTTATCATATTTGAACAGCATCTGACAGTGAAACATTTTTGTGAACATTGATTTTTAAAATCTGCAGTCTAGCTGTTCTGATTTTAAAACTGCTTTTCGCTGGCTGAAAATGCCACTTTTGCCAGTCACTGTATGTAGTCAATTCCTTTATACAACGTGACTGGAAACAGCTTTTGCCTTCATATTTATCATATTTGAACAGCATCTGACAGTGAAACATGTTTGTAAACATTGATTTTCAAAAAGTGCACTGTTGTTATTTCTAATGCTCTAAAACAGCTTTTCGCGGGCTGAAAATGCCACTTTTGCCACTCACTGTATGGAGTCCATTCCTTGATCCAACGTGACTGGAAACAGCTTTTGCCTTCATATTTATCATATTTGAACAGCATCTGACAGTGAAACATTTTTGTGAACATTGATTTTGAAAATGTGCCTGTTGCTGTTTCTCATGCTCTAAAACAGCTTTTCGCGGGCTGAAAATGCGACTTTTGCCACTTACTGTATTGAGTCAATTCCTTGATACAACTTGACTGGAAACAGCTTTTGCCTTCATTTTTGTCATATTTGAACAGCATCTGCAGTGAAACATGTTTTAAACATTGATTTTCAAAAAGTGCACTGTTGTTATTTCTTATGCTCTAAACAGCTTTTCGCGGGCTGAAAATGCCCCTTTTGCCACTCACTGTATGTAGTCAATTCCTTGATACAACGTGACTGGAAACAGCTTTTGCTTCATATTTATCATATTTGAACAGCATCTGACAGTGAAACATGTTTGTAAACATTGATTTTGAAAAACTGCAGTCTAGCTTTTTCTAATGCTCTGAAACAGCTATTCGCGGGGTGAAAGTGCCACTTTTTCCACTTACTGTATTGAGTCAATTCCTTGATACAACGTGACTGGAGAGAGCTTTTGCCTTCATTTTTATCATATTTGAAGAGCATCTGACAGTGAAACATGTTTGTAAACATTGATTTTGAAAAAGTGCAGTGTTGTTGTTTCTCATGCTCTGAAACAGCTTTTCGCTGGCTGAAAATGTCACTTTTGCTACTTACTGTATGGAGTCAATTCCTTGATCCAACGTGACTGGAAACAGCTTTTGCCTTCATTTTTTTCATATTTGAATAGCATCTGACAGTGAAACATGTTTGTAAACATTGATTTTCAAATTGTGCACTGTTGCTATTTCTAATGCTCTAAATGAGCTTTTCGCTGGCTGAAAATGCCACTTTTGCCATTCACTGTATGGAGTCAATTCCTTGATACAATGTGACTGGAAACAGGTTTTGCCTTCATATTTATCGTATTTGAACAGCATCTGACAGTGAAACATGTTTGTAAACATTGATTTTCAAAAAGTGCACTGTTGCTATTTCTAATGCTCTAATACAGCTTTTGGGGGCTGAAAATGCCACTTTTGCCATTTACTGTATGTAGTCAATTGCTTTATACAACGTGACTGGAAACAGCTTTTGGCTTCATATTTATCATATTTGAACAGCATCTGACAGTGAAACATGTTTGTAAACATTGATTTTGAAAAGGTTCAGTGTTGCTGTTTCTCCTGCTCTTAAACATCTTTTCGCGGGCTGAAAGTTCCACTTTTGCCACTTACTGTATGGAGTCCATTCCTTGATACAACGTGACTGGAAACAGCTTTTGCTTTCATTTTTATCATATTTGAACAGCATCTGACAGTGAAACTTGTTTGTAAACATTGATTTTGAAAAACTGCAGTCTAGCTGTTTCTCATGCTCTAAAACGGCTTTTCGCGTGCTGAAAATGCCACTTTTGCTACTTACTGTTTGGAGTCAATTCCTTGATACAACGTGACTGGAAACAGTTTTTGCCTTCATATTTATCATATTTGAACAGCATCTGACAGTGAAGCATGTTTGTAACATTGATTTTGAAAAAGTGCAGTGTTGCTGTTTCTCATGCTCTAAAACAGCTTTTCGCGGGCTGAAAATGCCACTTTTGCCACTCACTGTATGGATTCATTCCTTGATAGAACGTGACTGGAAACAGCTTTTGCCTTCATATTTATCATATTTGAACAGCATCTTACAGTGAAACTTGTTTGTAAACATTGGTTTTGAAAAACTGCAGTTTTGCTGTTTCTCATGCTCTATAACAGCTTTTCGCGGGCTGAAAATGCCACTTTTGTCACTTTCTTTATGGAGTCAATTCCTTGATACAAGGTGACTGGAAACAGCTTTTGCCTTCATATTTATCATATTTGAATAGCATCTGACAGTGAAACATGTTTGTAAACATTGATTTTGAAAAATTGCAGTCTAGCTGTTTGTCATGCTCTAAAACAGCTTTTCGCGGGCTTAAATTGCCACTTTTGCTACTTACTGTTTGGAGTCAATTCCTTTATACAACGTGACTGGAAACAGTTTTTGCCTTCATATTTATCATATTTGAACAGCATCTGACCGTGAAGCATGTTTGTAAACATTGTTTTTGAAAAAGTGCAGTGTTGCTGTTTCTCATGCTCTAAAACAGCTTTTCGCGGGCTGAAAATGCCACTTTTGCCTCTCACTGTATGTAGTCAATTCCTTGATCCAACGTGACTGGAAACAGCTTTTGCCTTCATATTTGTCATATTTGAACAGCATCTGACAGTGAAACATGTTTGTAAACATTGATTTTTAAATTGTGCACTGTTGCTATTTCTATTGCTCTAAAACAGCTTTTCGCGGGCTGAAAATGTCACTTTTGCCACTCACTGTATTGAGTCAATTCCTTCATACAACCTGACTGGAAACAGCTTTTGCCTTCATATTTATCATATTTGAACAGCATCTGACAGTGAAACATGTTTGTATACATTGATTTTGAGAAAGTGCACTGTTGCTATTTCTATTGCTCTAATACAGCTTTTCGCTGGCTGAAAATGCCACTTTTGTCATTTACTGTATGGAGTCAATTCCTTTATACAATGTGACTGGAAACAGCTTTTGCCTTCATATTTATTATATTTGAACAGCATGTGACAGTGAAACTTGTTTGTAAACATTGATTTTCAAATTGTGCACTGTTGCTATGTGTAATGCTCTAGAACAGCTTTTCGCGGGCTGAAAATGCCACTTTTGCCACTTACTTTATTGAGTCAATTCCTTGATACAACGTGACTGGAAACAGCTTTTGCCTTCATATTTATCATATTTGAACAGCATCTGACAGTGAAACATGTTTGTAAGCATTGATTTTGAAACAGTGCACTGTTGTTATTTCTAATGCTCTAAACCAGCTTTTCGCGGGCTGAAAATGCCACTTTTGCCACTCACTGTATGGAGTCAATTCCTTGATACGATGTTATTGGAAAACGCTTTTGCCTTCATATTTATCATATTTGAACAGCATGTGACAGTGAAACATGTTTGTCAACATTGATTTTCAAATTGTGCACTTTTGCTATTTCTATTGCTCTGAAACAGCTTTTCGCGGGCTGAAAATGTCACTTTTGCCACTCACTGTATTGAGTCAATTCCTTGATACAACGTGACTGGAAACAGCTTTTGCCTTCATATTTATCATATTTGAACAGCCTCTGACAGTGAAACTTGTTTGTATGCATTGATTTTGAAAAAGTGCAGTGTTGCTGTTTCTATGCTCTATACAGCTTTTCGCTGGCTGAAAATGCCACTTTTGCCATTTACTTTATGGAGTCAATTCCTTGATACAACGTGACTGGAAACAGCATTTGCCTTCATATTTATCATATTTGAACAGCATCTGACAGTGGAACATGTTTGTAAACATTGATTTTGAAAAACTGCAGTCTAGCTGTCTGTCATGCTCTAAAACAGCTTTTCGCGGGCTGAAAATGCCTCTTTTGCCACTTACTGTTTGAGTCAATTCCTTGATACAACGTGACTGGAAACAGCCTTTGCCTTCATATTTATCATATTTGAACAGCATCTGACAGTGAAACATGTTATTAAACATTGATTTTCAAAAAGTGCACTGTTGCTATTTCTAATGCTCTAAACCAGCTTTTCGCGGGCTGAAAATGCCACTTTTGCCACTCACTGTATGGAGTCAATTCGTTGATACAACGTGACTGGAAACAGCTTTTGCCTTCATATCTATCATATATGAACAGCATCTGACAGTGAAACATGTTTGTTAACATTGATCTTCAAAAAGTGCACTGTTGCTATTTCTAATGCTCTAAAACAGCTTTTCGCGCGCTGAAAATTCCACTTTTGATACCTACTGTATGGAGAGAATTCCTTGATACAACGTGACGGGAAACAGCTTTTCCCTTCATATTTATCATATTTGAACAGCATCTGACAGTGAAACATGCTTGTAAACATTGATTTTGAAAAACTGCAGTCTACTTATTTCTAATGCTCTAAAACAGCTTTTCCCGGCCTGAATATGCTACTTTTGATACTTACTGTATGGAGTCAATTCCTTGATACAACGTCAATGGAAACAGCTTTTGCCTTCATATTTATCATATTTGAACAGCATCTGACAGTGGAACATGTTTGTAAACATTGATTTTGAAATTGTGCAGTGTTGCTGTGTCTATGCTCTACAACAGCTTTTCTCGGGGTGAAAATGTCACTTTTGCCACTCACTGTATTGAGTCCATTCCTTGATACAACGTGACTGGAAACAGCTTTTGCCTTCATATTTATCATATTTGAACAGCATCTGACAGTGAAACATGTTTGTATACATTGATTTTCAAATTGTGCACTGTTGCTATTTCTATTGCTCTAATACAGCTTTTCGCTGGCTGAAAATGCCACTTTTGCCACTCACTGTATGGAGTCAATTCTTGATACAATGTGACTGGAAACAGCTTTTGCCTTCATATTTATCATATTTGAACAGCATCATACAGTGAAACATGTTTGTAAACATTGATTTTCAAAAACTGCAGTCTACCTGTGTCTCATGCTCTAAAACAGCTTTTCGCGGTCTGAAAATGCCACTTTTGCCACTTGCTGTATGGAGTCATTCCTTGATACAACGTGACTGGAAACAGCTTTTGCCTTCATATTTATCATATTTGAACAGCATCTGACAGTGAAACATGTTTGTAAACATTGATTTTGAAAAACTGCAGTCTAGCTGTTTCTCATGCTCTAAAACTGCTTTTCGCGGGCTGAAAATGCCACTTTTGCCAGTCACTGTATGTAGTCAATTCCTTGATACAACGTGACTGGAAACAGTTTTTGCCTTCATATTTATCATATTTGAACAGCATCTGACAGTGAAGCATGTTTGTTAACATTGATTTTCAAATTGTGCACTGTTGCTATTTCTAATGCTCTAAAACAGCTTTTCGCGGGCTGAAAATGCCACTTTTGCCACTCACTGTATTGAGTCAATTCCTTGATACAATGTGACTGGAAACAGCTTTTGCCTTCATATTTATCATTTTTGAACAGCATCTGACAGTGAAACTTGTTTGTAAACATTGATTTTGAAAATGTGCAGTGTTGCTGTTTCTCATGCTCTATAACAGCTTTTCGCGGGCTGAAAATGCCACTTTTGCCACTTACTGTTTGGAGTCAATTCCTTGATCCAACGTGACTGGAAACAGTTTTTGCCTTCATATTTATCATATTTGAACAGCATCTGACAGTGAAACATGTTTGTAAACATTGATTTTGAAAAAGTGCAGTGTTGCTGTTTCTAATGCTCTAAAACAGTTTTTCGCGGGCTGAAAATGCCACTTTTGCCACTCACTGTATTGAGTCAATTCCTTGATCCAACGTGACTGGAAACAGCTTTTGCCTTCATATTTATCATATTTGAACAGCATCTGACAGTGAAACATGTTTTTAAACATTGATTTTTAAATTGTGCACTGTTGTTATTTCTATTGCTCTAAACCAGCTTTTCGCGGGCTGAAAATGTCACTTTTGCCACTCACTGTATTGAGTCAATTCCTTTATATAACGTGACTGGAAACAGCTTTTGCCTTCATATTTATCATCTTTGAACAGCATCTGACAGTGAAACATGTTTGTTACATTGATTTTCAAATTGTGCACTGTTGCTATTTCTATTGCGCTAAAACAGCTTTTCGCGGGCTGAAAATGCCACTTTTGCCACTCACTGTATGGAGTCAATTCCTTCATACAATGTGACTGGAAACAGCTTTTGCCTTGATATTTATGATATTTGAACAGCATCTGACAGTGAAACATGTTTGTAAACATTGGTTTTGAAAAACTGCAGTCTAGCTGTTTCTCATGCTCTAAAACAGCTTTTCGCGGGGTGAAAATGCCATTTTTGCCGCTCACTGTATTGAGTCCATTCCTTGATCCAACGTGACTGGAAACAGCTTTTGCCTTCATATTTATCATATTTGAACAGCATCTGACAGTGAAACATGTTTTTAAACATTGATTTTCAAATTGTGCACTGTTGTTATTTCTAATGCTCTAAACCAGCTTTTCGCTGGCTGAAAATGTCACTTTTGCCACTCACTGTATTGAGTCAATTCCTTGATACTACGTGACTGGAAACAGCTTTTGCCTTCATATTTATCATATTTGAACAGCATCTGACAGTGAAACATGTTTGTTACATTGATTTTCAAAAAGTGCACTGTTGCTATTTCTATTGCTCTAAAACAGCTTTTCGCGGGCTGAAAATTCCACTTTTGCTATTTACTGTATGGAGTGAATTCCTTTATACAACGTGACTGGAAACAGCTTTTGCCTTCATATTTATCATATTTGAACAGCATGTGACGGTGAAACATGTTTGTAAACATTGATTTTGAAATTGTGCAGTGTGCTATTTCTAATGCTCTAAAACAGCTTTTCGCGGCTGAATATGCTACTTTTGCTACTTACTGTATGGAGTCAATTCCTTGATACAATGTGACTGGAAACAGCTTTTGCCTTCATATTTATCATATTTGAACAGCATCTGACAGTGGAACTTGTTTGTAAACATTGATTTTGAAAAACTGCAGTCTAGCTGTTTCTCATGCTCTAAAACAGCTTTTCGCGGGCTGAAAATGCCACTTTTGCCACTTACTGTTTGGAGTCCATTCCTTGATACAACGTGACTGGAAACAGTTTTTGCCTTCATATTTATCATATTTGAACAGCATCTGACAGTGGAGCATGTTTGTAAACATTGATTTTGAAAAAGTGCAGTGTTGCTGTTTCTCATGCTCTAAAACAGCTTTTCGCGGGCTGAAATTGCCACTTTTGCCACTCACTGTATGGAGTCCATTCCTTGATACAACGTGACTGGAAACAGCTTTTGCGTTCATATTTATCATATTTGAACAGCATCTGACAGTGAAACATGTTTGTAAACATTGATTTTCAAATTGTGCACTGTTGCTATTTCTAATGCTCTAAAACAGCTTTTCGCGGTCTGAAAATGCTACTTTTGCCACTCACTGTATTGAGTCAGTTCCTTGATACAACGTGACTGGAAACAGCTTTTGCCTTCATATTTATGATATTTGAACAGCATCTTACAGTGAAACTTGTTTGTAAACATTGATTTTGAAAAACTGCAGTCTCCCTGTTTCTCATGCTCTATAACAGCTTTTCGCGGTCTGAAAATGCCACTTTTGCCACTTACTTTATGGAGTCAATTCCTTGATACAACGTGACTTGAAACAGCTTTTGCCTTCATATTTATCATATTTGAACAGCATCTGACAGTGAAACATGTTTGTAAACATTGATTTTGAAATTGTGCAGTGTTGCTGTTTTTAATGCTCTAAATCAGCTTTTCGCGGGCTGAAAATGCCACTTTTGCCACTTGCTGTTTGGAGTCAATTCCTTGATACAACGTGACTGGAAACAGTTTTTGCCTTCATATTTATCATATTTGAACAGCATCTGACAGTGAAGCATGTTTGTAAACATTGTTTTTGAAAAAGTGCAGTGTTGCTGTTTCTCATGCTCTAAAACAGCTTTTTGCGGGATGAAAATGCCACTTTTGCCACTCACTGTATGGTGTCAATTCCTTCATACAACGTGACTGGAAACAGCTTTTGCCTTCATATTTTTCATATTTGAACAGCATCTGACAGTGAAACATGTTTGTAAACATTGATTTTCAAAAAGTGCAGTGTGCTGTTTCTCATGCTTTAAAACAGCTTTTCACGGGCTGAAAATGCCACTTTTGCCACTCACTGTATGGATTCAATTCTTTGACACAACATGACTGGAAACAGCTTTTGCCTTCATATTTATCATATTTGAACAGCATCTGACAGTGAAACATGTTTGTAGACATTGATTTTCAGAAAGTGCAGTGTTGCTGTTTCTATTGCTCTAATACAGCTTTTCGCTGGCTGAAAATGCCACTTTTGTCATTTACTGTATTGAGTCAATTCCTTTATACAACGTGACTGGAAACAGCTTTTGCCTTCATATTTATCATATTTGAACAGCATCTGACAGTGAAACATGTTTGTAAACATTGATTTTCAAAAAGTGCACTGTTGCTATTTCTAATGCTCTAAAACAGCTTTTCGCGGGCTGAAAATGCCACTTTTGCCACTAACTGTATGGAGTCAATTCCTTTATACAAAGTGACTGGAAACAGCTTTTGCCTTCATATTTATCATATTTAAACAGCATCTGACAGTGAAACATGTTTGTAAACACTAATTTTCAAAAAGTGCACTGTTGCTATGTCTAATGCTCTAAAACAGCTTTTCGCGGGCTGAAAATGCCACTTTTGCCACTCACTGTATGGAGTCAATTCCTTGACACAATGTGCCTGGAAACAGCTTCTGCCTTCATATCTATCATATTTGAACAGCATCTGACAGTGAAACATGTTTGTAAACATTGATTTTCAAATTGTGCACTGTTCCTATGTCTAATGCTCTAAAACAGCTTTTCGCGGGCTGAAAATGCCACTTTTGCCACTCACCGTATGGAGTCCATTACTTGACACAACGTGACTGGAAACAGCTTTTGCCTTCATATTTATCATATTTGAAAAGCATCTGACAGTGAAACATGTTTGTAAACATTGATTTTCAAAAAGTGCACTGTTGTTATTTCTAATGCTCTAAAAACAGCTTTTCGCAGGCTGAAAATGCCACTTTTGCCACTTACTGGATGGTGTCAATTCCTTGATACAACGTGACTGGAAACAGCTTTTGCCTTCATATTTATCATATTTGAACAGCATCTGACAGTGAAACACGTTTGTAAACATTGATTTTCAAAAAGTGCACTATTGCTATTTCTAATGCTCTAAAACAGTTTTTCGCGGGCTGAAAATGCCACTTTTGGCACTCACTGTATGGAGTCAATTCCTTGATACAGCGTGACTGGAAACACCTTTTGCCTTCATATTTACCATATTTGAACAGCATCTGACAGTGAAACATGTTTGTAAACATTGATTTTGAAAAACTGTAGTCTAACTGTTTCTCATGCTCTAAAACAGCTTTTCGCGGTCTGAAAATGCCACTTTTGCCACTCACTGTATGGAGTCAATTCCCTTACACAACGATGCTGGAAACAGCTTTTGACTTCATATTTATCATATTTGAACAGCATCTGACAGTGAAACATGTTTGTAAACATTGATTTTCAAAAAGTGCACTTTTGCTATTTCTCATGCTCTAAAACAGCTTTTCGCGGGCTGAAAATGCCACTTTTGTCACTAACTGTGTCCTGTCAATTCCCTTGCACAACTTGACTGGAAACAGGTTTTGCCTTCATATTTATCATATTTGAACAGCATCTGACAGTGAAACATGTTTGTAAACATTGATTTTCAAAAAGTGCACTTTTGCTCTTTCTCATGCTCTAAAACATTTTTTCGCTGGCTGAAAATGCCACTTTTGTCACTAACTGTGTACTCTCAATTCCCTTACACAGCGTGACTTGAAACAGCTTTTGCCTTCATATCCCCTCGTGTCGTCCCTCGGTTCGAGGCGACCCGGCGCCCGAACGAATCCCTCGCGTCGTCCTCCAGGTCAAGGCGACCCGGCGGCTGATCGAGTCGGTCCCCTCGTGGGCCGCGAGCGTCCACGATTGCATTTCTCGAAGTGGATATCATTCCATTTTGTGTTTGATGCGAAGAAAGTGATGAAAAGAAATTAAAGCTGCAAGCAGCGTCGGACGGGCCCTCGCTGCCCCCCCCCACGGCTGTTTGGGACACGATCGGAATGTCTAAAGCACGCAATAGTATTTGTCTCATCCTTCTCTGCACATGTACCAAATTTCATGTCTGTAGGACAAACCAGTGATTTTATAGGAATTTTTGAAATTTGTAGGGGGCGCTGTGGAGGTGTTTGACATTTGGAGTGTGCAGATCTGTTGGTATTGGGATACTGCACGTGTGTACCAAATTTCATGTTTGTAGGATAAAGCAATGATTTTATATGAATATTTGAATATTTGTAGGGGGCGATGTGGAGCCGTTTGACCACGCCCATTTCTGAATTGTATATTAAATATTAGGTCTTGACATCTTGGGATTAATGAGGTTTTGTGTGGATTTGGTGATTTTACATGTATCACTTCACCTCCAAAACCCATTTCGTTCCACATGGCGATTTTGTTCAAAATGGCCGCCATGCCACGCCCACACCGTGTGACGCAGCCACAAGATTTTAATAACTTTTCATCCTGGAGTGGTCCAGATGCCACACAGCGAATTTGGTGAAAATCGGATGAAAATCCTAGGATTCCAATGCCTGCACACTACGTGCTCTAGGGGGCGCCGTTGAGACTTTTTTGAAATTTTAAAAGCAGGAATGTTTTTGTCTTGGGCTACTGTACATGTGTACCAAATTTCATGAGTTTACGTGAAACTAGCCGTATTAACTCCACTAAAGCCCAATTTTCTAGCTGGCGCTATTGAGTCATTTTGCCATTCATATGTGTAATTCCTCCAAAACATCAAATTTTTCACCAGTCCTGATGTGTGTGCCAAATTTGGTGAGTTTATGAGCATGTTTACGGGGTCAAATTAGGGTTCAAAGTGGCGTAAGAAAAAGAAACAAACCGCCATCCCAACCGCCAAACCTCCAAACACTACAGGAACAATAGGGTCCTACGCACTGTAGTGCTTCAGGCCCTAATTAAAGCTGCAAGCAGCGTCGAACGGGCCCTCGCTCCTGATCATGCTCCTCTCCACACAACCTTGTCTAGGGGGCGCCGTAGAGCCGATTAGAATTTTGGCTGTGCAATTCTGTTCGTCTTGGGATACTATATGTGTGTACCAAATTTCATGTTTGTAGGATAAAGCAATGATTTTATATGAGTATTTGAATATTTGTAGGGGGCGCTGTGGAGCCGTTTGACCACGCCCATTTCTGAATTGTATATTAAATATTAGGTCTTGAGATTAATGAGGTTTTGTGTGGATTTGGTGATTTTACATGGATCACTTCACCTCCAAAACCCATTTCGTTCCACATGGCGATTTTGTTCAAAATGGCCGCCATGCCACGCCCACACCGTGTGACGTAGCCACAAGATTTTAATAATTTTTCATCCTGGAGGGGTCTAGATGCCACACAGCGAATTTGGTGAAGATCGAACAAAAATCCTGGGAGGAGTTCGTTAATTTCCAATGCCTGCGCACGTGTTCCATTGTACAATCTTAAGCTTTTTGTTCAAAATGGCCGCCATGCCATGCCCACACCGTGTGACGCAGCCACAAGATTTTAATAACTTTTCATCCTGGATGGGTCTCGATGACACACAGCCAATTTGGTGAAAATCGGACAAAATCCTGGGAGGAGTTCGTTAAATTCCAACGCCTGCGCACAGCGTTCGGGTCGAGGCGACCCGGCGGCCGAACAAGTCGGTCCCGTCTTGGGTTGCGCGCTGGCGTGCGCCTAGCACACGTCCACAATCGCGATTCTCTAAGCGGTTATCATTCCGAGAAAAGGAAACAAGGGAAAGGACAACACAAACGCTCGAAAATCACAGAGCTCTTGCGTCGTCCTCTGGGTCGAGGTGACATGGCGCCTGAAAACCTCTCCCTTTGTGCGTGCGTGTAGAAGGTTTTGTCGTCGTGCTGCAATTTCCACGCAAAAACGGTAACATTTTACTCGCTAGCTCTGCTGAAAAACTTGTTATTTTTTTTCTTGTAAAAAAAAACAGGGATGACGGGCACGAAGACGGCGCGTGGAACGGCCGGGATCCCAGGTCGCTTCCTGCTCGTGCTAGCCATATTTTGCAATCAGGCCGCTGACTGCCGGAATCAAAGCCGAGGAAAAGACGTCTCCGGAAGAGCAGGTCTGTACCGAGGGCGGAAGAAAAAGGAAAGAAGAAAAGGACAACACACGAAAGATTTTTCCACACACGAAATCAATTTTCCTTTCAGTTACTTTTCAGTCACATTTTAATCGCTTCGCTCATTTCCCACAGACTCGAAAGACCTGAGACTTGTTCTGGTCGGAAAAAACGGATCCGGGAAGAGCGCCGCCGGAAACACCATCCTGGGACGCGACGAGGCCTTCAAAGTAGACGCGTCACCCGAATCTGTGACCGGTAGCTGTCGCAGACAGGAGGCGGAAGACGGCGAGAGGAAGATCGCCGTGATCGACACGCCGGGGCTGTTCGACACGAACGAGATGCAGACAGACGTGAAAGGCCCATCGCAGAGTGCGTCAGGCAGTCGGTCCCCGGCCCCCACGCTTTCCTGCTAGTGATCAGTCTGAAGTCGAAATTCACGCAAGAGGAGAGGGACGCGTTGAAATGGATCCAGGACAATTTTGGCCCAGACGCTTCCATGTACACCATGGTCCTGTTCACTCATGCCTACTTGCTGGGGAACAAATCCGTAGAGAGCTACGTCATGCAGAGTCTCCATCTGAAACGACTGATCAACTAGTGCGGAGGAAGATACCATTCGCCCGTCAACGACCAGAAGAAAGGAAGCAGGGGCCAAGTCAGAGAGCTTCTGGAAAAGTAGGACAAAATGGTGAAAGACAACAGAGGGAGTCACTACACCAACGGAATGTACGAGGAGGCTCAAAGGAAACTGGAAGAGGAGGAGAAGGAGAAGAAGGAGGAGGAGGAGGAGGAGGAGGAAAAGAGAAGAAAACGAGGTACTTTGTGGTGTAAAGTGACGCGAGCCGCTTTAGTGATAAACGTGCTGACAGGATCTTATTTCTCTTCACCTCTTCTATTGGCTGCGGGCGGAGCGTTGGGAGCCATGCAGTACTTTAACTGCTAGTCGGATTCGCTAGAGAAAAAAGAGACGAGTGGAAAGAGCTAACGAGACAAGCAATATAGCCAAAAGAAAATGTATCGCATTTGCTTTCTTTGTGTGTGTGTTTTCCATGTGCCGCACGCATCGGTTTCTCGGACCCAGTTTCTCCGAGCTGACAAATGTATTGTTGTAAAAATAAAATAAAGTCTGAAACGCAGATTACTTTCTTTGACCTTTATTTCCAAGTTTTCATCACAGAATCCACTATTGTTCTTTTTTTAAAAATTTGTCTGTTTGTTGTGATCATCGTAACATTAAAAAGTCAGAAAGGAACACACACACACACACACACACACGCACACACGCACACACACTGCTTCAGTCAGTACTGGAAATTTCGTCGGAACCATCTCTTTACCGCGTCGCACGTGCCGACGGGGTGCGAGCAGAACCGGACCCTCTGAGCGTCGGTCCAGCCGTCGTCTGAGCCCTCTTCGCCACAACGCCACAGCGGAGCCGTCGCAAGGCAGGCAGGGGCTGAGATGAGCGGATGCGGTCCACGAACCTTCCGCCTCGCTCGTTTCGGCAGCATGCCTCGGGGCCGAGGACGACGGGGAAAGGACGAAGCGAAAGCGGCGTCGGGAACGAGAGGAGGACGAGGAACGGGAGGACACAAGCGGGTCGGTCGCTGATGAGGACATCGCGGAAGCAAAGAGGAAGAAGAAGAAGAAGAAGACACCCGACCAGAGCAAGAAAATGTAACATCATTCTCAGAAGAAGAAGATGAAGAAGGAGGAGGAGTAGGAGGAGAAGACACCCAACCAGAGCATGCAACATCACTCTCAGAAGAACAAGATGAAGAAGATGAAGAAGAAGACACCCGACCAGAGCAAGAAAATGAAACATCATTCTCAGAAGAAGATGAAGAAGAAGAAGAAGAAGAAGGAAGAGGAGGAGGAGAAGAAGACACTCGACCAGAGCATGTAACGTCACTCTCAGAAGAAGATGAAGAAGATGAAGAAGAAGGAGGAGGAGGAGAATACACCCCACCAGAGCAAGAAAATGCAACCTCATCCTCAGAAGAAGAAGAAGAAGAAGAAACCCATCTCGTTGCACGAGAAACTTTCCTGTCAAGAAACGGGAAAATAACCTGGTCCTCTGCGCCATACCAAACGCCGCAGCCGCAGCCGCAGCCGCAGCCCTGGCCTCTGGGACCCACGGCCTACGCGGGCGACAACGCCCGAGACATCATCTCGACGTTCTTCTTCTTCCTCACGCGGGAGATAGACGAAATCGATATAATAATGCGGAACCGACACATAGTTATAAAGCCCGCGGAAAAAGGCAGCGCGGTTGTCATTTTGGGCAGGGATCAGTATATCATGGAAGTCAATCGCCAATTAAATGATAAGGTCTATTATAGAAAATTAAAAGAGCCAATCTATGTACAAACGATTCCATTGGTTCACAAAATTTTGGACAACCTACATAAGAACAAATTCATTAATGCAAAGCAAAAGATTTATTTAAAAGGCAGTAGGCAGCCTAGGCCACGGCAAATTTATATTCTGCCAAAAATACATAAGGATCCAGAAAAGTGGATAGTTCCATTTAAAATTCCCCCAGGAAGACCAATAGTTTCCGATTGTGATAGTGAAACTTACAGCACGGCAGAATTCATTGATTATTTTTTTAACCCAATTTCAGTTAAGCATCCATCGTACATAAAAGACACCTATCACTTCATTGATTTGGTTAAAAAGTTGATTGTACCCCCCAATTCATTGTTTTTCAGTATCAATATTGATAGTCTATATACAAATATCAATACGCCAGCTAGTTTGCGCGCAGTTCAAAAGATGTTTCAGAAGTACCCCGATGACAAAAGGCCAGATAAGGAAGTTCTGGAATTATTAGAAATAAATCTGAACAGAAATGACTTTGAATTTAACGGGGAATATTATTTACAAATTAAAGGAACGGCTATGGGTAAAATGATTCGCGCCCGCTTATGCAAATATTTTTATGGCTATTTGGGAAGAGGAAGCCTTAGCAAAATGTCAAAAGAAACCTCTTTATTATTTGAGATATCTGGATGATATCTGGGGGATTTGGATTGGCTCACGACAAGAATTGGATAATTTCATCAATATTTTAAATACCCATGATCCTTCAATTAAGTTAAAATACAATGTTGATAAGTTTTCAGTGGATTTCTTGGACACCACTGTTTACAAAGGAACTACATACAGTTAGGTCCATAAGTATTTGGACATTGACACAATTTTCAGCATTCCAGCTCTGTACAACACCACAATGGATTTGAAATGAAACAATCAAATGTGCTTGAAGTGCAGACTTTGAGCTTTAATTTTAGGGCATTTACATCCAAATCAGATGAACGGTGTAGGAATTACAATACATTTTATATGTGCCTGCACCTTTTTAAGGGACCAAAAGTATTTGGACAAACTAACATAATCATAAATCAAATTGTCCCTTTTTAATATTTTGTTGCAAATCCTTTGCAGTCAATGACAGCCTGTAGTCTGGAACTCATGGACATCACCAGACGCTGGGTTTCGTCCCTGGTGATGCTCTGCCAGGCCTCTGCTGCAGCTGTCTTCAGTTCCTACTTGTTCTTTGGCATTTTCCCTTCAGTTTTGTCTTCAGCAAGTGAAATGCATGCTCAGTTGGATTCAGGTCAGGTTACTGACTTAGCCATTGCAGAACATTCCACTTCTTTGCCTTTAAAAACTCTTTGGTTGCTTTCGCAGTATGCTTCGGGTCATTGTCCATCTGCATTGTGAAGCGCCGTCCATTGAGTTTTGAAGCATTTGGTTGAATCTGAGCAGATAATATTGCCCGAAACACTTCAGAATTAATTCTGCTGCTCTTGTCAGCAGTCACATCATCAATAAATATAAGAGATCCAGTTCCACTGGCAGCCATACATGCCCACGCCATGACACTACCACCACCATGCTTCACTGATGAGGTGGTATGCTTTGGATCTTGAGCAGTTCCTTCCCTTCTCCATACTCTTCTCTTTCCATCACTCTGGTACAAGTTGATCTTTGTCTCATCTGTCCATAAGATGTGGTTCCAGAACTGCACAGGCTATTTTAAATGTTTCTTGGCAAACTCTAATCTGGCCTTCCTGTTTTTGAGGCTCACCAATGGTTTACACCTTTTGGTGAAACCTCTGTATTTCCTCTGGTGAAGTCTTCTCTTAATTGTTGACTTGGACACAGATACACCTACCTCCTGGAGAGTTTTCTTGATGTGGCCAACTGTTGTGAAGGGGTTTTTCTTAATGAGGGAAAGGATTCGTCTGTCATCCACTACACTTGTTTTCCGTGGTCTTCCAGGTCTTTTGGCGTTGCTGAGCTCACCAGTGCATTCTCTCTTTTTAAGAGTGTACCAAACAGTTGATTTGGCCACACCTAATGTTTTTGCTATCTCTCTGATGGGTTTATTTTGATTTTTCAGCCTAATGATGGCTTGCTTCACTGATAGTGACAGCTCTTTTGACTTCATATTGAGAGATGACCTCACCAGATTCCAAATGAATATACCACACTTGAAATGAACTGCAGGCCTTTTATCTGCTCCTTGTAAATGAAATAATGAGGGAATAACACACACCTGGCCATGTAACAGCCAATTGTCCAAATACTTTTGGTCCCTTAAAAAGGTGGAGGCACATATAAAATGTGTTGTAATTCCTACACCGTTCACCTGATCTGAATGTAAATGCCCTCAAATTAAAGCTCAAAGTCTGCACTTAAAGCACATCTTGATTGTTTCATTTCAAATCCATTGTGGTGTTGTACAGAGCTGGAATACTAAA
>JAMOIN010001838.1:0-37545 GCA_024666655.1 Dascyllus trimaculatus | reverse complement strand
TTTTGACCTCATACCGCGGTAAAACGTTTTTGTGACATTTTTGACCTTTTTGTGACATTTTTGACCTCATACCGCGGTATAACGTTTTTGTGACATTTTTGACCTTTTTGTGACATTTTTGACCTCATTCCGCGGTATGACGTTTTTGTAACATTTTTGACCTTTGTGTGACATTTTTGACATGATTCCGCAGTATGACGTTTTTGTGACATTTTTGACCTCAAACCGCGGTATGAAATTTTTGTGACATTTTTGACATCATCCTGCGGGATGACTTTTTTGTGAAATTTTTGACATCATCCCGCGGTATGACGTTTTTGTGACATTTTTGACCTCATCCCGCGGTATAATGTTCTTGTGAAATTTTTGACATCATCCCGCGGTATGACGATTTTGTGACATTTTTGACCCAATACCGCGGTATGACGTTTTTGTGACATTTTTGACCTAATAACGCGGTATGACGTTTTCGTGACCTTTTTGGACCTCATACCGCGGTATGACGTTTTTGTGACATTTTTGACATCATCCCGCGGAATGAGTTTTTTGTGAAATTTTTGACGTCATTCTGCGGTATGACGTTTTTTTGACTGTTGTGACGTTTTTCACCTCATACCGCGGTATGACTTTTTTGTGAAATTTTTGATCTCAAACCGCGGTGTGATGTTTTTGAGACATTTTTGACCTTTTTGTGACAATTTTGACATCATCCTGCGGTATGACTTTTTTGTGAAATTTTTGACATCATACTGCGGTATGACGTTTCTGTGACATTTTTGACCTCATCCCGCGATGTGACGTTTTTGTGACATTTTTGACATCATTCCGCGGTATGACGTTTTTGTGACATTTTTGACATCATACCGTGGTATGACGTTTTTGTGACATTTTTGACATGATTCCGCGGTATGACGTTTTGTGACATTTTTGACTCATCCTGCGGTATGACATTTTTGTGACATTTTTGACATCATACCACGGTATGACGTTTGTGACATTTTTGACTTCTTACCGCGGTATGACTTTTTTGTGACATTTTTGACCTCATCCCGCGGTATAACGTTTTTGTGACATTTTTGACATCATGCCATGGCATGCCGTTTTTGTGACATTTTGGACCTTTTTATGACATTTTGTACATTATCCCGCCATATGACGTTTTTGTGACATTTTAAACATGATTCCGCGGTATGACGTTTTTGTGACATTTTTGACATCATCCGGCCGTATGACGTTTTTGTGACATTTTTGACCTCATCCCGCGGTATGACGTTTTTGTGACTTTTTTGACGGTTTTGACCTCATACCGCGGTATGACGTTTTTGAGAAATTTTTGATCTTTTATGACATTTTTGACATGATCCCGCGGTATGACGTTTTGTGACTTTTTTGTGACATTTTTTACATGATTCCGCGGTATGACGTTTTTGTGACATTTTTGACCTCATACCGCGGTATGACGTTTTTGTGACATTTTTGACATCATCCCGCGGTATGACGTTTTTGTGACATTTTTGACATCATTCCGCGGTATGACGTTTTTCTGACATTTTGGACCTCATACAGCGGTATGACGTTTTTGTGACATTTTTGACCTTTTTGTGACATTTTTGACCTCATACCGCGGAATGACTTTTTTGCGACATTTTTGACCTCATACCGCGGTATGACGTTTTTGTGACATTTTTGACATCATCCCGCGGTGTGACATTTTTGTGACATTTTTGACATCATTCCGCGGTATGACGTTTTTGTGACATTTTGGACCTCATACAGCGGTATGACGTATTTGCGACATTTTTGACCTCATCCCGAGGTATGACGTTTTTGTGACATCTTTGACCTCATGTCGCGGTATCACGTTTTTGAGACATTTTTGACCTTTTTGTGACATTTTTGACATCATCCCGTGGTGTGACGTTTTTGTGACATTTTTGACATCATTCCGCAGTATGACGTTTTTGTGACATTTTGGACCTCATACAGCAGTATGACGTTTTTGTCACATTTTTGACCTTTTTGTGACATTTTTGACCTCATATCGCGGAATGACGTTTTTGTCACATTTTTGACCTCACATTTTGTCACATTTATGACGTTTTTGTGACATTTTGGACCTCATCGCGCGGTATGACGCTTTTGTGACTTTTGTGACATTTTTGTCCTTTTTGTGACATTTTTTACATGATTCCGCGGTATGACGTTTTTGTGACATTTTTGACCTTATACCGCGGTATGACTTTCTTGTGAAATTTTTCAACTCATACCGCGGAATGACGTATTTGCGACATTTTTGACCTCATACCGCGGTATGACGTTTTTGTGAGTTTTGTGACATTTTGACCTCATACCGCGGTATGACGTTTTTGTGACATTTTTTACCTCATACCGTGGTATGAAATTTTTGTGACTTTTGTGACGTTTTTGACCTCATACCGCGGAATGACGTTTTTGAGACATTTTTGACCTTTTTGTGACATTTTTGACCTCATCTCGCGATATGACGTATTTGTGACATCTTTGACATCATTCCACGGTGTGACTTTTTTGTGACGTTTTTGACCTCATACCGCAGTATGACGTGTTTGAGACATTTTTGACCTGTTTATGACATTTTTGACATGATCGCGCGGTATGACGTTTTTGTGACATTTTTGACCTCATACCACGGTATAACGTTTTTGTGACATTTTTGACCTCATCCCGCGGTATGACGTTTTTGTGACATTTTTGACCTCATCTCGCGGTATGACATTTTTGTGACATTTTTGACCTCATACCGCGGAATGACGATTTTGAGACATTTTTGACATCAACCCGCTGTGTGACGTTTTTGAAGCATTTTTGACAACATCCCGCGGTTTGACTTTTGTGACATTTTTGACCTCATACCGCCGTATAACCTTTTTTTGAAATTTTTGACCTCATCCCGCGGTATGACGTTTTTGCGACATCTTTGACCTCATACCGCGGTATGACGTTTTTGTCACTTTTGTGACGTTTTTGACCTCATACCGCGGTATGACGTTTTTGTGACATTTTTGACCCCATACCGCCGTATCACGTCTTTGAGACATTTTTGACCTTTTTGTGACATTTTATACATCATCCCGTGGTGTGACGTTTTTGAGGCAGTTTTGACCTTTTTGTGACGTTTTTGACCTCATTCCGCGGTATGACGTTTTTGTGACATTTTTGACATCATGTCACATGACTTTGATGTGACATTTTTGACCTTTTTGTGACATTTTTTACCTTTTTGTAACGTTTTTGACTTCCTACCGCGGTATGATGTTTTTGTGACATTTTTGACTTCATACCGCTTTATGACTTTTTTTTGACATTTTTGAACTTTTTGGAACATTTTTGACCTCATTCCGTGGTATGACGTTTTTGTAGCATTTTTGACCTCATCCCGCGATATGACGTTTTTGAGACATTTTTGACCTTTTTATGACATTTTTGATTTGATCACGTGGTATGACGTTTTTGTGACATTTTTGACCTCATACCGCGGTAAAACGTTTTTGTGACATTTTTGACGTTTTTGTGACATTTTTGACCTCATACCGCGGTATAACGTTTTTGTGACATTTTTGACTTTTTTGTGACATTTTTGACCTCATTCCGCGGTATGACGTTTTTGTAACATTTTTGACCTTTCTGTGACATTTTTGACATGATTCCGCAGTATGACGTTTTTGTGACATTTTTGACCTCAAACCGCGGTATGAAATTTTTGTGACATTTTTGACATCATCCTGCGGTATGACGTTTTTGTGACATTTTTGACCTCATCCCGCGGAATTACGTTTTTGTGACATTTTTGACGTCATACCGCGGTATGACGTTTTCGTGACCTTTTTGACCTCATACCGCGGTTTGACGTTTATGTGACATTTTTGACGTTTTTCACCTCATACCGTGGTATGACGTTTTTGTGACATTTTTGACCTCATCCCGCCGTATAATGTTTTTGAGACATTTTTGACCTTTTTGTGACGTTTCTGACATCATCCCGCGGTGTGACGATTTTGTGACATTGTTGACCTAATACCGCGGTATGACGTTTTTGTGACATTTTTGACCTAATACCGCGGTTTGACGTTTTCGTGACCTTTTTGACCTCATACCGCGGTATGACGTTTTTGTGACATTTTTGACATCATCCCGCGGAATGACTTTTTTGTGAAATTTTTGACATCATTCCGCGGTATGACGTTTTTGTGACTTTTGTAACGTTTTTCACCTCGTACCGCGGTATGACGTTTTTGTGAAATTTTTGATCTCAAACCGCGGTGTGATGTTTTTGAGACATTTTTGACCTTTTTGTGACATTTTTGACATCATCCTGCGGTATGACTTTTTTGTGAAATTTTTGACATCATCCCGCGGTATGACGTTTTTGTGACATTTTTGACCTCATCCCGCGGTATAATGTTCTTGTGAAATTTTTGACATCATACCGCGGTATGACGTTTTTGTGACATTTTTGACATCATCCCGCGGAATTACGTTTTTGTGACATTTTTGACCTCATACCGCGGTATGACGTTTTCGTGACCTTTTTGACCTCATACCGCGGTATGACGTTTTTGTGACATTTTTGACATCATCCCGCGGAATGCCTTTTTTGTGAAATTTTTGACATCATCCCGCGGTATGACGTTTTTGTGACTTTTGTGACGTTTTTCACCTCATACCGCGTAATGACGTTTTTGTGACATTTCTGACCTCATCCCGCGATATGACGTTTTTCGACATTTTTGACCTTTTTGTGCAAGTTTTGACCTCATACCGCAGTATGACGTTTATGTGAACATTTTGACCTCATACAGTGGTATGATGTTGTTGTGAAATTTTTGACCTCATACCGCGGTGTGATGTTTTTGAGACATTTTTGACCTATTTTGTGACATTTTTGACATCATCCCGCGGTATGACGATTTTGTGACATTTTTGACCTCATACCGTGGAATGAAGTTTTTGTGACATCTTTGACATCATCCCCCCGAATGACGTTGTTGCGACATTTTTGACCTCATACCGCGATATGACGTTTTTGTGACTTTTGTGACGTTTTTGACATCACACCGCGGTCTGATGTTTTTTTCACATTTTTGACCTCATACCGCGGTATCACGTTTTTGTGACATTTTTGACCTCATCCCGCGATATGACGTTTTTGTGACATTTTTGACTTCATCCCGCGGTACGACGTTTTTGTGACATTTTTGACATCATTCTGCGGTATGACGTTTTTGAGACATTTTTGATCTTTTTATGACATTTTTGACATGATCCCGCGGTATGACGTTTTTGTGACATTTTTGACCTCTAACCGCGGTATGACGTTTTTGTGACATTTTTGACCTCATCCCGCGGAATAACGTTTTTGTGACATTTTTGACCTCATACCGCGGTTTGACGTTTTCGTGACATTTTTGACCTCATACCGCGGTATGACGTTTTTCTGACATTTTTGACAACATCCCGCGGAATGACTTTTTTGTGAAATTTTTGACATCATTCCGCGGTATGACGCTTTTGTGACTTTTGTGACGTTTTTCACCTCATACCGCGCTATGACGTTCTTGTGACATTTTTGACCTCATCCCGCGGTATGACGATTTTGTGACATTTTTGACATACTGCGGTATGACATTTTTGTGACATTTTTGACATCATCCCACGGAATGACATTTTTGTGACATTTTTGACATCATCCCGCGGAATGACGTTTTTGTAACATTTTTGACCTCATTGTGACATTTTTGACCTAATACCGTGGAATGAAGTTTTTTGACATTTTTGACATTATCCCGCCGAATGACGTGTTTGCGACATTTTTGACCTCATACCGCGATATGACGTTTTTGTGACGTTTTTGACCTCATACCGCGGTATGTTTTTTTCACATTTTTGACCTCATACCGCGGTATGACGTTTTTGTGACATTTTTGACCTTTTTGTGACGTTTTTGACCTCATACCGCGGTATGACGTTTTTGTGACATTTTTGACCTCATACCGCGGTATGACGTTTTTGTGACATTTTTGACATCATCCCGCGGAATGACTTTTTTTGTGAAATTTTTGACATCATTCCGCGGTGTGACGTTTTTGTGACTTTTGTGACGTTTTTCACCTCATACCGCGGTTTGACGTTTTTGTGACATTTTTGACCTCATCCCGCGGAATAATGTTTTTGAGACATTTTTGACCTTTTTGTGAAATTTTTGACATCATCCCGCGGTATGACGATTTTGTGACATTTTTGACCCAATACCGCGGTATGACTTTTTTGTGACATTTTTGACCTAATAACGCGGTATGACGTTTTCGTGACCTTTTTGGACCTCATACCGCGGTATGACGTTTTTGTGACATTTTTGACATCATCCCGCGGAATGAGTTTTTTGTGAAATTTTTGACATCATTCTGCGGTATGACGTTTTTTTGACTTTTGTGACGTTTTTCACCTCATACCGCGGTATGACTTTTTTGTGAAATTTTTGATCTCAAACCGCGGTGTGATGTTTTTGAGACATTTTTGACCTTTTTGTGACAATTTTGACATCATCCTGCGGTTTGGCTTTATTGTGAAATTTTTGACATCATCCCGCGGTATGACGTTTTTGTGACATTTTTGACCTCATCCCGCCCTATGAAGTTTTTGTGAGTTTTGTGAAGTTTTTGACATCATACTGCGGTATGACGTTTCTGTGACATTTTTGACCTCATCCCGCGATGTGACGTTTTTGTGACATTTTTGACATCATTCCGCGGTATGACGTTTTTGTGACATTTTTGACATCATACCGTGGTATGACGTTTTTGTGACATTTTTGACATGATTCCGCGGTATGACGTTTTGTGACATTTTTGACTCATCCTGCGGTATGACATTTTTGTGACATTTTTGACATCATACCACGGTATGACGTTTCTGACATTTTTGACTTCTTACCGCGGTATGACTTTTTTGTGACATTTTTGACCTCATCCCGCGGTATAACGTTTTTGTGACATTTTTGACATCATGCCATGGCATGCCGTTTTTGTGACATTTTGGACCTTTTTTATGACATTTTTTACATTATCCCGCCATATGACGTTTTTCTGAAATTTTGGACCTCATACAGCGGTATGACGTTTTTGTGACATTTTTGACCTTTTTGTGACATTTTTGACCTCATACCGCGGAATGACTTTTTTGCGACATTTTTGACCTCATACCGCGGTATGACGTTTTTATGACATTTTTGACATCATCCCGCGGTGTGACGTTTTTGTGACATTTTTGACATCATTCCGCGGTATGACGTTTTTGTGACATTTTGGACCTCATACAGCGGTATGACGTATTTGCGACATTTTTGACCTCATCCCGCGGTATGACGTTTTTGTGACATCTTTGACCTCATGTCGCGGTATCACGTTTTTGAGACATTTTTGACCTTTTTGTGACATTTTTGACATCATCCCGTGGTGTGACGTTTTTGAGGCATTTTTGACCTCATCCCGCGGTATGACGTTTTTGTGACATTTTTGACATCATTCCGCAGTATGACGTTTTTGTGACATTTTGGACCTCATACAGCAGTATGACGTTTTTGTCACATTTTTGACCTTTTTGTGACATTTTTGACCTCATATCGCGGAATGACGTTTTTGTCACATTTTTGACCTCACATTTTGTCACATTTATGACGTTTTTGTGACATTTTGGACCTCATACAGCGGTATGACGTTTTTGTGACTTTTGTGACATTTTTGTCCTTTTTGTGACATTTTTTACATGATTCCGCGGTATGACGTATTTGCGACATTTTTGACCTCATACCGCGGTATGACGTTTTTGTGAGTTTTGTGACATTTTGACCTCATACCGCGGTATGACGTTTTTGTGACATTTTTTACCTCATACCGTGGTATGAAATTTTTGTGACTTTTGTGACGTTTTTGACCTCATACCGCGGAATGACGTTTTTGAGACATTTTTGACCTTTTTGTGACATTTTTGACCTCATCTCGCGATATGACGTATTTGTGACATCTTTGACATCATTCCACGGTGTGACTTTTTTGTGACGTTTTTGACCTCATACCGCAGTATGACGTGTTTGAGACATTTTTGACCTGTTTATGACATTTTTGACATGATCGCGCGGTATGACGTTTTTGTGACATTTTTGACCTCATACCACGGTATAACGTTTTTGTGACATTTTTGACCTCATCCCGCGGTATGACGTTTTTGTGACATTTTTGACCTCATCTCGCGGTATGACATTTTTGTGACATTTTTGACCTCATACCGCGGAATGACGATTTTGAGACATTTTTGACATCATCCCGCTGTGTGACGTTTTTGAAGCATTTTTGACATCATCCCGCGGTTTGACTTTTTTGTGACATTTTTGACCTCATACCGCCGTATAACCTTTTTTTGAAATTTTTGACCTCATCCCGCGGTATGACGTTTTTGCGACATCTTTGACCTCATACCGCGGTATGACGTTTTTGTGACTTTTGTGACGTTTTTGACCTCATACCGCGGTATGACGTTTTTGTGACATTTTTGACCCCATACCGCCGTATCACGTCTTTGAGACATTTTTGACCTTTTTGTGACATTTTATACATCATCCCGTGGTGTGACGTTTTTGAGGCATTTTTGACCTTTTTGTGACGTTTTTGACCTCATTCCGCGGTATGACGTTTTTGTGACATTTTTGACATCATGTCACATGACTTTGATGTGACATTTTTGACCTTTTTGTGACATTTTTTACCTTTTTGTAACGTTTTTGACTTCCTACCGCGGTATGATGTTTTTGTGACATTTTTGACTTCATACCGCTTTATGACTTTTTTTTGACATTTTTGAACTTTTTGGAACATTTTTGACCTCATTCCGTGGTATGACGTTTTTGTAACATTTTTGACCTTTCTGTGACATTTTTGACATGATTCCGCAGTATGACGTTTTTGTGACATTTTTGACCTCAAACCGCGGTATGAAATTTTTGTGACATTTTTGACATCATCCTGCGGTATGACTTTTTTGTGAAATTTTTGACATCATCCCGCGGTATGACGTTTTTGTGACATTTTTGACCTCATCCCGCGGAATAATGTTCTTCTGAAATTTTTGACATCATACCGCGGTATGACGTTTTTGTGACATTTTTGACCTCATCCCGCGGAATTACGTTTTTGTGACATTTTTGACGTCATACCGCGGTATGACGTTTTCGTGACCTTTTTGACCTCATACCGCGGTTTGACGTTTATGTGACATTTTTGACGTTTTTCACCTCATACCGTGGTATGACGTTTTTGTGACATTTTTGACCTCATCCCGCGGTATAATGTTTTTGAGACATTTTTGACCTTTTTGTGACGTTTTTGACATCATCCCGCGGTGTGACGATTTTGTGACATTGTTGACCTAATACCGCGGTATGACGTTTTTGTGACATTTTTGACCTAATACCGCGGTTTGACGTTTTCGTGACCTTTTTGACCTCATACCGCGGTATGACGTTTTTGTGACATTTTTGACATCATCCCGCGGAATGACTTTTTTGTGAAATTTTTGACATCATTCCGCGGTATGACGTTTTTGTGACTTTTGTAACGTTTTTCACCTCGTACCGCGGTATGACGTTTTTGTGAAATTTTTGATCTCAAACCGCGGTGTGATGTTTTTGAGACATTTTTGACCTTTTTGTGACATTTTTGACATCATCCTGCGGTATGACTTTTTTGTGAAATTTTTGACATCATCCCGCGGTATGACGTTTTTGTGACATTTTTGACCTCATCCCGCGGTATAATGTTCTTGTGAAATTTTTGACATCATACCGCGGTATGACGTTTTTGTGACATTTTTGACATCATCCCGCGGAATTACGTTTTTGTGACATTTTTGACCTCATACCGCGGTATGACGTTTTCGTGACCTTTTTTACCTCATACCGTGGTATGACGTTTTTGTGACATTTTTGACATCATCCCGCGGAATGCCTTTTTTGTGAAATTTTTGACATCATCCCGCGGTATGACGTTTTTGTGACTTTTGTGACGTTTTTCACCTCATACCGCGTAATGACGTTTTTGTGACATTTCTGACCTCATCCCGCGATATGACGTTTTTCGACATTTTTAACCTTTTTGTGCAAGTTTTGACCTCATACCGCAGTATGACGTTTATGTGAACATTTTGACCTCATACAGTGGTATGATGTTGTTGTGAAATTTTTGACCTCATACCGCGGTGTGATGTTTTTGAGACATTTTTGACCTATTTTGTGACATTTTTGACATCATCCCGCGGTATGACGATTTTGTGACATTTTTGACCTCATACCGTGGAATGAAGTTTTTGTGACATTTTTGACATCATCCCCCCGAATGACGTTGTTGCGACATTTTTGACCTCATACCGCGATATGACGTTTTTGTGACTTTTGTCACGTTTTTGACATCACACCGCGGTATGATGTTTTTTTCACATTTTTGACCTCATACCGCGGTATCACGTTTTTGTGACATTTTTGACCTCATCCCGCGATATGACGTTTTTGTGACATTTTTGACTTCATCCCGCGGTACGACGTTTTTGTGACATTTTTGACATCATTCTGCGGTATGACGTTTTTGAGACATTTTTGATCTCTTTATGACATTTTTCACATGATCCCGCGGTATGACGTTTTTGTTACATTTTTGACCTCTAACCACGGTATGACGTTTTTGTGACATTTTTGACCTCATCCCGCGGAATAACGTTTTTGTGACATTTTTGACCTCATACCGCGGTTTGACGTTTTCGTGACATTTTTGACCTCATACCGCGGTATGACGTTTTTCTGACATTTTTGACAACATCCCGCGGAATGACTTTTTTGTGAAATTTTTGACATCATTCCGCGGTATGACGCTTTTGTGACTTTTGTGACGTTTTTCACCTCATACCGCGCTATGACGTTTTTGTGACATTTTTGACCTCATCCCGCGGTATGACATTTTTGTGACATTTTTGACATCATCCCGCGGAATGACGTTTTTGTAACATTTTTGACCTCATTGTGACATTTTTGACCTAATACCGTGGAATGAAGTTTTTTTACATTTTTGACATCATCCCGCCGAATGACGTGTTTGCGACATTTTTGACCTCATACCGCGATATGACGTTTTTGTGACTTTTGTGACGTTTTTGACCTCATACCGCGGTATGATGTTTTTGTGACATTTTTGACCTTTTTGTGACGTTTTTGACCTCATACCGCGGTATGACGTTTTTGTGACATTTTTGACATCATCCTGCGGTATGACTTTTTGTGAAATTTTTGACATCATCCCGCGGTATGACGTTTTTGTGACATTTTTGACCACATCCCGCGGTATAATGTTCTTGTGAAATTTTTGACATCATACCGCGGTATGACGATTTTGTGACGTTTTTGACCTCTAACCGCGATATGACGTTTTTGTGACATTTTTGACATCATTCTGCGGTATGACGTTTTTGAGACATTTTTGATCTTTTATGACATTTTTGACATGATCCCGCGGTATGACGTTTTTGTGACATTTTTGTGACATTTTTTACATGATTCCGCGGTATGACATTTTTGTGACATTTTTGACCTCATACCGCGGTATGACGTTTTTCTGACATTTTTGACATCATCCGCGGTATGACGTTTTTGTGACATTTTTGACATCATTCCGCGGTATGACGTTTTTGTGACATTTTGGACCTCATACAGCGGTATGACGTTTTTGTGACATTTTTGACCTCATTTGACGTTTTTGTGACATTTTTGACCTCATCCCGCGGTGTGAAATTTTTGAGACATTTTTGACCTTTTTGTGACATTTTTGACATCATCCCGCGGTATGACGTTTTTGAGACATTTTTGACATCATAGTGCGGAATGAAATTTTTGTGACATTTTTGACATCATCCCGCGGAATGACGTTTTTGAGACATTTTTGACATCATACTGCGGTATGACGTTTTTGTGACATTTTTGACAACATTCCGCGGCATGACATTTTTGTGACATTTTTGACCTCACACCGCGGTATGACGTTTTTGTGACATTTTTGACCTTTTTGTGACATTTTTGACCTCAAACCGTGGTATGACGTTTTTGTGACTTTTGTGACGTTTTTGACCTCAAACCGCGGTATGACGTTTTTGTGACATCTTTGACCTTTTTGTGAATTTTTTTACATCATCCCGCCGTATGACTTTTTTGTGACATTTTTGACCTCATCCCGCGGTATGACCTTTTTGTGACATTTTTGACCTCAAACCGTGGTATGACGTTTTTGTGACTTTTGTGACGTTTTTGACCTCATACCGCGGTATGACGTTTTTGTGACATCTTTGACCTTTTTGTGAATTTTTTTTACATCATCCCGCCGTATGACTTTTTTGTGACATTTTTGACCTCATCCCGCGGTATGACGTTTTTGTGACATTTTTGACCTCATCCCGCGGAATCACGTTTTTGAGACATTTTTGACCTTTTTGTGACTTTTTTGACATCGTCCCGTGGTGTGACGTTTTTGAGGCATTTTTGACCTCATCCCGCGGTATGACGTTTTTGTGACATTTTTGACATCATACATGATTCCGCGGTATGACGTTTTTGTGACATTTTTGACCTCATACCGCGGTATGACGTTTTTGTGATATTTTTGACTTCATACCGTGGTATGACTTTTTTGTGACATTTTTGACATCATCCCGCGGAATGACTTTTTGGTGAAATTTTTGACATCATCCCGCGGTATGACGTTTTTGTGAAATTTTTGACATCTTCCTGCCGTATTACGTTTTTGTGACATTTTTGACCTCATCCCGCGGTATGACGTTTTCGCGACATTTTTGACTTCATACCGCGGTATGACGTTTTTGTGACTTTTGTGACGTTTTTGACGTCATACCGCGGTATGATGTTTTTGTGACATTTTTGACCTCATACCACGGTATGACGTTTTTGTGACATTTTTGACCTCATTCCGCGGTATGACTTTTATGTGACATTTTTGACCTTTTTTTGACATTTTTGACCTTTTTGTGACGTTTTTGAAATGATTCCGCAGAATGACGTTTTTGTGATATTTTTGACCTCATACCGCGGTATGACGTTTTTGTGACATTTTTGACCTGTTTGTGACATTTTTGACATGATTCCGCGGTATGACGTTTTTGTGACATTTTAGACCTCATACCGCGGTATGACTTTTTTGTGAAATTTTTGACATTCCGCGATATGACGTTTTTGTGACATTTTTGACCTTATACCGCGGTATTACGTTTTTGTGATATTCTTGACTTCATCCCGCAGTATATCGTTTTTGTGATATTTTTGACCTCATACCGGGGAGTGACGATTTTGAGACATTTTTGACCTTTTTGTGACATTTTTGACGACATTCCGCGGTATGACGTTTTTGTGACATTTTTGACCTCATCCCGCGGAATGACGTTTCTGTGACATTTTTGACCTCATCTGACGTTTTTGTGACTTTTTTGACCTCATCCCGCGGAATGACGTTTTCGTTACATTTTTGACCTCAAACCGCGGTATGACGTTTTTGTGACATTTTTGACCTTATATCACGGTATGACGTTTTTGTGACATTTTTGATCTCATCCCGCGATATGACGTTTTTGTGACATTGTTGACCTCATCCCGCGATATTTTTTTGTGACATTTTTGACCTCATCCCACGGTATGACGTTTTTGTGACATTTTTTACCTCATCCCGCGATCTGACGTTTTTGCGACATTTTTGACCTTTTTGTGCAAGTTTTGACATCATTCCGCGGTATGACGTTTTTGTGAAATTTTTGACCTTTTTGTGACATTTTTGAGATCATACTGTGGTATGAAATTTTTGTGACATTTTTTACATCATCCCGCGGTATGACATTTTTGTGACATTTTTGACAACATTCCGCGGTATGACATTTTTGTGACATTTTTGACCTCAGACTGCGGTATGACCTTTTTTGCGACATTTTTGACCTCATTCCGCGGAATGACGTTTTTTTGACATTTTTGACCTCGTACGAAATTTTTGTGACATTTTTGACCTCAGACAGACATTTTTGACAACATTCCGCGGTGTGACGTCTTTGTGACATTTTTGACTTCAGACTGCGGTATGACCTTTTTTGCGACATTTTTGTCCTCATTCCGCGGAATGACGTTTTTGTGAAATTTTTGACCTCATACCGCGGTATGACCTTTTTCTGAGATTTTTGACCTCATACCGCGTTATTTCGTTTTTGAGACAGTTTTGACCTTTTTGTGCAAGTTTTGACATCATTCCGCGGTATGACCTTTTTTTTAGCATTTTTGACCTTTTTGTGACATTTTTGAAATCATTCCGCAGAATGACGTTTATGTGACATTTTTGACCTCATACCGTGGTATAACGTTTTTGTGACATTTTTGACCTTTTTGTGACATTTTTGACATCATCCCGCGGAATGACATTTCTGTGACATTTTTGAAAACATTCCGCGGTGTGACGTCTTTGTGACATTTTTGACTTCAGACTGCGGTATGACCTTTTTTGCGACATTTTTGACCTCATTCCGCGGAATGACGTTTTTTTGACATTTTTGACCTCATACCGCGGTATGAAATTTTTGTGACATTTTTGACCTCATCCCGCAATCTGACGTTTTTGCGACATTTTTGACCTTTTTGTGCAAGTTTTGACATCATTCCGCGGTATGACGTGTTTGTGACATTTTTGACCTTTTTGTGACATTTTTGACATCATTCCGCAGTATGACGTTTTTGTGAAATTTTTGATCTTTTTGTGACATTTTTGAGATCATATTGTGGTATGAAATTTTTGTGACATTTTTGACCTCATCCCGCGGAATGACGTTTTTGTGACATTTTTGACCTTTTTGTGACCTGTTTGACCTCATCCCGCGGTATGATGTTTTTGTGACATTTTTGACCTTTTTGTGACATTTTTGACATGATTCCGCGGTATGACGTTTTTGTGACATTTTAGACCTCATACCGCGGTATGACTTTTTTGTGAAATTTTTTACATTCCGCGGTATGACGTTTTTGTGACATTTTTGACCTTATACCGCGGTATTACGTTTTTGTGATATTTTTGACTTTATCCCGCAGTATATCGTTTTTGTGACATTTTTGACCTCATACCGCGGAGTGACGATTTTGAGACATTTTTGACGACATTCCGCGGTATGACGTTTTTCTGACATTCTTGACCTTTTTGTGACATTTTTGACCTGATCCCGCGGAATGACGTTTTTGCTACATTTTTGACTTCATACCGCGGTATGACGTTTTTGTGACATTTTTGACCTCATCCCGCGGTATGACGTTTTTGTGACATTTTTGACATCATTCCGCGGTATGACGTTTTTGAGACATTTTTGATCTTTTTATGACATTTTTTACATGATCCCGCGGTATGACGTTTTTGTGACATTTTTGACCTTTTTGTGACATTTTTGACCTCATACCGCGGTACAACGTTTTTGTGAAATTTCTGACCTCATCTCGCGGTATGACCTTTTTCTGACATTTTTGACCTCATACCGCGGTATGAAATTTTTGAGACATTTTTGACCTTTTTATGACATTTTTGACATGATCCCGCGGTATGACGTTTTTGTGACATTTTTTACCTCATACCGCGGTATGACGTTTTTGTGAAATTTTTGACCTCATACCGCGGAATGAAATTTTTGTGACATTTTTGACCTTTTTGTGCAAGTTTTGACATCATTCCGCGGTATGACGTTTTTGTGAAATTTTTGACCTTTCTGTGACATTTTGAGATTATACTGTCGTATGAAATTTTTGTGACATTTTTGACATCCCGCGGTATGACATTTTTGTGACATTTTTGACAACATTCCGCGGTATGACATTTTTGTGACATTTTTGACCTCAGACTGCGGTATGACCTTTTTTGCGACATTTTTGACCTCATTCCGCGGAATGACGTTTTTTTGACATTTTTGACCTCATACCGCGGTATGAAATTTTTGTGACATTTTTGACCTCAGACCGCGGTATGACGTTTTTGTGAAATTTTTGACCTCATCCCGCGGGTTGACCTTTTTCTGAGATTTTTGACCTCATACCCCGTTATTTCGTTTTTGAGACAGTTTTGACCTTTTTGTGCAAGTTTTGACATCATTCCCCGGTATGACCTTTTTTTTTAGCATTTTTGACCTTTTTGTGACATTTTTGAAATCATTCCGCAGAATGACGTTTATGTGACATTTTTGACCTCATACCGCAGTATAACGTTTTTGTGACATTTTTGACCTCATACCGCGGTGTGACATTTTTGAGACATTTTTGACCTTTTTGTGACATTTTTGACATCATCCCGCGGTATGACAATTTTTGTGAAATTTTTGAAAACATTCTGCGGTATGACGTTTTTGTGACATTTTTGACCTCAGACTGCGGTATGACCTTTTTTGCGACATTTTTGACCTCATTCCGCGGAATGACGTTTTTTTGACATTTTTGACCTCATACCGCGGTATGAAATTTTTGTGACATTTTTGACCTCATACCGCGTTATTTCGTTTTTGAGACAGTTTTGACCTTTTTGTGCAAGTTTTGACATCATTCCGCGGTATGACCTTTTTTTTTAGCATTTTTGACCTTGTTGTGACATTTTTGAAATCATTCCGCAGAATGACGTTTATGTGACATTTTTGACCTCATACAGCGGTATAGCCTTTTTGTGACATTTTTGACCTCATACCGCGGTGTGAAATTTTGGAGACATTTATGACATTTTTGTGACATTTTTGACAACATTCCGCTGTATGACGTTTTTGTGACATTTTTGACCTCAGACTGCGGTATGACCTTTTTTGCGACATTTTTGACCTCATTCCGCGGAATGACGTATTTTTGACATTTTTGACCTCATACCGCAGAAGGAAATTTTTGTGACATTTTTGACCTCATCCCGCGGAATGACCTTTTTGAGACATTTTTGACATCATACTGCGGTATGACGTTTTTGTGACATTTTTGACAACATTCCGCGGCATGACATTTTTGTGACATTTTTGACCTCACACCGCGGTATGACGTCTTTATGACATTTTTGACCTTTTTGTGACATTTTTGACCTCAAACCGTGGTATGATGTCTTTGTGACATTTTTGACATCCAGCCGTATGACGTTTTTGCGACATTTTTGACCTCATACCGCGGTATGACGTTTTTGTGACTTTTGTGACGTTTTTGACCTCATCCCGCGGTATGACGTTTTTGTGACATTTTTGACTTCATCCCGCGGAATCACGTTTTTGAGACATTTTTGACCTTTTTGTGACTTTTTTGACATCGTCCCGTGGTGTGACGTTTTTGAGGCATTTTTGACCTCATCCCGCCGTATGACGTTTTTGTGACATTTTTGACCTCATCCCGCGGAATCACGTTTTTGAGACATTTTTGACCTTTTTGTGACTTTTTTGACATCGTCCCGTGGTGTGACGTTTTTGAGGCATTTTTGACCTCATCCCGCGGTATGACGTTTTTGTGACATTTTTGACATCATACATGATTCCGCGGTATGACGTTTTTGTGACATTTTTGACCTCATACCGCGGTATGACGTTTTTGTGATATTTTTGACTTCATACCGTGGTATGACTTTTTTGTGACATTTTTGACATCATCCCGCGGAATGACTTTTTGGTGAAATTTTTGACATCATCCCGCGGTATGACGTTTTTGTGACATTTTTGACATCTTCCCGCCGTATTACGTTTTTGTGACATTTTTGACCTCATCCCGCGGTATGACGTTTTCGCGACATTTTTGACTTCATACCGCGGTATGACGTTTTTGTAACAATTTTGACCTCATACCGGGGTATGACGTTTTTGTGACATTTTTTACCTCATCCCGCGGTATGACGTTTTTGTGACATTTTTGATCTCATCCCGCGGAATCACGTTTTTGAGACATTTTTGACCTTTTTGTGACTTTTTTGACATCGTCCCGTGTTGTGACGTTTTTGAGGCATTTTTGACCTCATCCCGCGGTATGACGTTTTTGTGACATTTTTGACATCATACATGATTCCGCGGTATGACGTTTTTGTGACATTCTTGACCTCATACCGCGGTATGACTTTTATGACAATTTTGACCTTTTTGTTACATTTTTGACCTTTTTGTGACGTTTTTGACCTTATACCGCGGTATGACGTTTTTGTTACATTTTTGACTTCATACCGCTTTATGAAGTTTTTGTTACATTTTTGACCTTTTTGTGACATTTTTGACTTAATACCGCGGTATAATGTTTTTTTGAAATTTTTGACCTCATACCGCGGAATGAAATTTTTCTGACGTTTTTGACCTCATACCGCGGTATGACTTTTATGTGACATCTTTGACCCTTTTGTGACGTTTTTGACCTGATACCGCGGTATGACGTTTTTGTGATATTTTTGACTTCATACAGCTTTATGATTTTTCTGTGACATTTTTGACCTCATCCCGCGGTATGACGTTTTTGTGATATTTTTGACCTTTTTCTGAAATTTTTGACCTCATCCCGTGGCATGACGTTTTTCTTACATTTTTGACCTCATACTGCGGAATGACGTTTTTGAGAAATTTTTGACCTTTTTGTGACATTTTTGACGACATTCTGCGGTATGACGTTTTTGTGACATTTTTGACATCATACCGCTGTATGACATTTTTGTAACATTTTTGACCTCATACCCGGTATGAAATTTTTGTGACATTTTTTACATCATCCCGCCGTATGACATTTTTGTGACATTTTTTACCTCATCCGGCGATGTGACGTTTTTGTGAAATTTTTGACCTCAAACCGCGGTATCACGTTTTTGTGACATTTTTTACCTCATACCGCGGAATGACGTTTTTGTGATATTTTTGACTTCATCCCGCGGTATGACGTTTTTGTGACATTTTTGACCTTTTTGTGCAATTTTTGACATCATTCCGCGGTATGACGTTTTTGTGACATTCTCGACATCATTCCGCGGTATGACGTTTTTGAGACATTTTTGATCTTTTTATGACATTTTTGACATGATCCCGCGGTATGACGTTTTTGTGACATTTTTGACCTCATACGTATGACGTTTTGCTGATATTTTTGACCTCATACCGCAGAAGGAAATTTTTGTGACATTTTTGACCTCATCCCGCGGAATGACGTTTTTGTGACATTTTTGACCTCATCTGACGTTTTTGTGACTTTTTTGACCTCATCCCGCGGAATGACGTTTTCATTCCATTTTTGACCTCAAACCGCGGTATGACGTTTTTGTGACATTTTTGACCTTATATCACGGTATGACGTTTTTGTGACATTTTTGACCTCATCCCGCGATATGACGTTTTTGTGACATTTTTTACCTCATACCGCGGAATGACGTTTTTGTGACATTTTTGACCTCAGACTGCGGTATGACGTTTTTGTGAAATTTTTGACCTCATCCTGCGGTATGACCTTTTTCTTAGATTTTTGACTTCATACCGCGTTATTTCGTTTTTGAGACAGTTTTGACCTTTTTGTGCAAGTTTTGACATCATTCCGCGGTGTGACATTTATGAGACATTTTTGATCTTTTTATGACATTTTTGACATGATCCCGCGGTATGAC
This sequence comes from Dascyllus trimaculatus, assembly GCA_024666655.1. Taxonomy (NCBI): domain Eukaryota; kingdom Metazoa; phylum Chordata; class Actinopteri; family Pomacentridae; genus Dascyllus; species Dascyllus trimaculatus. Next base: position 17,824 of record JAMOIN010001838.1, on the reverse strand, counting down.
GTTTTTGTGACATTTTTGACCTCATACCGCGGTATGACGTTTTTGTGACATTTTTGACCTCATACCGCAGAAGGAAATTTTTGTGACATTTTTGACAACATTCCGCGGCATGACATTTTTGTGACATTTTTGACCTCACACCGCGGTATGACGTCTTTATGACATTTTTGACCTTTTTGTGACATTTTTGACCTCAAACCGTGGTATGAAGTCTTTGTGACATTTTTGACATCCAGCCGTATGACGTTTTTGCGACATTTTTGACCTCATACCGCGGTATGACGTTTTTGTGACTTTTGTGACGTTTTTGACCTCATCCCGCGGTATGACGTTTTTGTGACATTTTTGACCTCATCCCGCGGAATCACGTTTTTGAGACATTTTTGACCTTTTTGTGACTTTTTTGACATCGTCCCATGGTGTGACGTTTTTGAGGCATTTTTGACCTCATCCCGCGGTATGACGTTTTTGTGACATTTTTGACATCATACATGATTCCGCGGTATGACGTTTTTGTGACATTTTTGACCTCATACCGCGGTATGACGTTTTTGTGATATTTTTGACTTCATACCGTGGTATGACTTTTTTGTGACATTTTTGACATCATCCCGCGGAATGACTTTTTGGTGAAATTTTTGACCTCATCCCGCGGTATGACGTTTTTGTGACATTTTTGACCTTTTTGTGCAATTTTTGACATCATTCCGCGGTATGACGTTTTTGTGACATTCTCGACATCATTCCGCGGTATGACGTTTGTGTGACATTTTTGACATCATACCGTGGTATGACGTTTTTGTGACATCTTTGACCTCATACCACGGTATAACGTTTTTGTGACATTGTTGACCTCATCCAACGGTATGACGTTTTTGTGACATATTTTATCTCATACCGCGGTATGACGTTTTTGTGACATTTTTGACCTCATACCGCTGTATGACTATTAAGAGACATTTTTGACCTTTTTGTTACCTTTTTGACATATTTTTGACCTTTCAGTGACATTTTTTACCTCATACCGCGGTATGACGTTTTTGTGACATTTTTGACATCATCCTGCGGTATGACGTTTTTTTCACATTTTTGACATCATCCCGCGGTATGACGTTTTTGTGACATTTTTTACCTCATGCCGCGGTATGACGTTTTTGAGACATTTTTGGCCTTCTTATGACATTTTTGACAACATCCCGCGGTAAAACGTTTTTGTGACATTTTTGACCTACTACCGCGGTATGACGTTTTTGTGACATTTTTTACCATTTTGTGACATTTTTGACCTCATACCGCGGTATGACGGTTTTATGACATTTTTGACCTCTTTGTGACATTTTTGACCTCATACGACGGTATGACGTTTTTGTTACATCTTCGACCTTTTTGTGACATTTTTGACCTCATGCGAAGGTATGACGTTTTTGTGAAATCTTTGACCTTTTTGTGACGTTTTTGACCTCATGCCGCGGTATGACATTTTTCTGACACTTTTGACTTCATACCATGGCATGACGTTTTTGTGAAATTTTTGACCTTTTTGTGACGTTTTTGACCTCATCCCGCGGTATGACGTTTTTGTGACATTTTTGACCTTTTTGTGACATTTTTGACCTCATACTGCGGTATGACGTTTTTGTGACATTTTTGACCTCATACCGCTTTATGACTTTTTTGTGACATTTTTGACCTTTTTGGAACATTTTTGACCTCATTCCGCAGTATGACGTTTTTGTGACATTTTTGACCTTATCCCGCGGTATGACGTTTTTGTGACATTTTTTACCTCATACCGCGGAATGACGTTTTTGAGACAACTTTGACCTTTTTGTGACATTTTTGACGACATTCCGCGGTATGACGTTTTTGTGACAATCTGACCTCCTCCCGCGGTATGAAGTTTTTGTTACATTTTTGACCTTTTTGTGACATTTTTGACTTCATACCGCGGTATAATGTTTTTGTGAAATTTTTGACCTCATACCGCGGTATGACTTTTATGTGACATCTTTGACCCTTTTGTGACGTTTTTGACTTGATACCGCGGTATGACGTTTTTGTGATATTTTTGACTTCATACCGCTTTATGATTTTTCTGTGACATTTTTGACCTCATCCCGCGGTATGACGTTTTTGTGATATTTTTGACCTTTTTCTGAAATTTTTGACCTCATCCCGTGGCATGACGTTTTTCTTACATTTTTGACCTCATACTGCGGAATGACGTTTTTGAGAAATTTTTGACCTTTTTGTGACATTTTTGACGACATTCTGCGGTATGACGTTTTTGTGACATTTTTGACATCATACCGCTGTATGACATTTTTGTAACATTTTTGACCTCATACCCGGTATGAAATTTTTGTGACATTTTTTACATCATCCCACCGTATGACATTTTTGTGACATTTTTTACCTCATCCGGCGATGTGACGTTTTTGTGAAATTTTTGACCTCATACCGCGGTATCACATTTTTGTGACATTCTTGACCTCATACCGCGGTATGACTTTTATGACAATTTTGACCTTTTTGTTACATTTTTGACCTTTTTGTGACGTTTTTGACCTTATACCGCGGTATGACGTTTTTGTTACATTTTTGACTCCATACCGCTTTATGAAGTTTTTGTTACATTTTTGACCTTTTTGTGACATTTTTGACTTCATACCGCGGTATAATGTTTTTTTGAAATTTTTGACCTCATACCGCGGAATGAAATTTTTGTGACGTTTTTGACCTCATACCGCGGTATGACTTTTATGTGACATCTTTGACCCTTTTGTGACGTTTTTGACCTGACACCGCGGTATGACGTTTTTGTGATATTTTTGACTTCATACCGCTTTATGATTTTTCTGTGACATTTTTGACCTCATCCCGCGGTATGACGTTTTTGTGATATTTTTGACCTTTTTCTGAAATTTTTGACCTCATCCCGTGGCATGACGTTTTTCTTACATTTTTGACCTCATACTGCGGAATGACGTTTTTGAGAAATTTTTGACCTTTTTGTGACATTTTTGACGACATTCTGCGGTATGACGTTTTTGTGACATTTTTGACATCATACCGCTGTATGACATTTTTGTAACATTTTTGACCTCATACCCGGTATGAAATTTTTGTGAGATTTTTTACATCATCCCGCCGTATGACATTTTTGTGACATTTTTTACCTCATCCGGCGATGTGACGTTTTTGTGAAATTTTTGACCTCAAACCGCGGCATCACGTTTTTGTGACATTCTTGACCTCATACCGCGGTATGACTTTTATGAAAATTTTGACCTTTTTGTTACATTTTTGACCTTTTTGTGACGTTTTTGACCTTATACCGCGGTATGACGTTTTTGTTACATTTTTGACTTCATACCGCTTTATGACTTTTTTGTGACATTTTTGACCTTTTTGGAACATTTTTGACCTCATCCCGCTGTATGATGTATTTGTGACGTTTTTGACCTCATACCGCGGTATGTTTTTTTCACATTTTTGACCTCATACCGCAGTATGACGTTTTTGTGACATTTTGACCTCATCCCGTGATATGACGTTTTTGTGACATTTTTTACTTCATCCCGCGGTACGACGTTTTTGTGACATTTTTGACATCATTCTGCGGTATGACGTTTTTGAGACATTTTTGATCTTTTTATAACATTTTTGACATGATCCCGCGGTATGACGTTTTTGTGACATTTTTGACCTCTAACCGCGGTATGACGTTTTTGTGACATTTTTGACCTCATCCCGCGGAATTACGTTTTTGTGACATTTTTGACATCATTCCGCGGTATGACGTTTTTGTGACTTTTGTGACGTTTTTCACCTCATACCGCGTTGTGACGTTTTTGTGACATTTTTTACCTCATCCCGTGATATGACGTTTTTCGACATTTTTGACCTTTTTGGAACATTTTTGACCTCATCCCGCTGTACTTTTGTGACATTTTGGACCTCATCCCGCGGTATGACGTTTTTGTAACATTTTTGACCTCATACCGCGGTATGACGTTTTTGCGACATTGTTGACCTCATACCGTGGAATGACGTTTTTGACATTTTTTACCTTTTTGTGACATTTTTGACATCATTCCGCAGTATGACGTTTATGTGACAATTTTGACCTCATACCGCGGTATGACCTTTTTGTGAAATTTTTGACCTCATACCGCGTTGTGATGTTTTTGAGACGTGTTTAGCCTTTTTGTGACATTTTTGACATCATCCCACGGAATGAAATTTTTGTGACGTTTTTGACCTCATACCGCGGTATGACTTTTATGTGACATCTTTGACCTTTTTGTGACATTTTTGACCTTTTTGTGACGTTTTTGACCTGATACCGCGGTATGACGTTTTTGTGATATTTTTGACTTCATACCGCTTTATGATTTTTCTGTGACATTTTTGACCTCATCCCGCGGTATGACGTTTTTGTTATATTTTTGACCTTTTTCTGAAATTTTTGACCTCATCCCGTGGCATGATGTTTTTTTTTACATTTTTTACCTCATACTGCGGAATGACGTTTTTGAGAAATTTTTGACCTTTTTGTGACATTTTTGACGACATTCTGCGGTATGACGTTTTTGTGACATTTTTGACATCATACCGCTGTATGACATTTTTGTAACATTTTTGACCTCATACCCGGTATGAAATTTTTGTGACATTTTTTACATCATCCCGCCGTATGACATTTTTGTGACATTTTTTACCTCATCCGGCGATGTGACGTTTTTGTGAAATTTTTGACCTCAAACCGCGGTATCACGTTTTTGTGACATTTTTTACCTCATACCGCGGAATGACGTTTTTGTGACATTTTTGACCTCAGACTGCGGTATGACGTTTTTGTGAAATTTTTGACCTCATCCTGCGGTATGACCTTTTTCTTAGATTTTTGACTTCATACCGCGTTATTTCGTTTTTGAGACAGTTTTGACCTTTTTGTGCAAGTTTTGACATCATTCCGCGGTGTGACATTTATGAGACATTTTTGATCTTTTTATGACATTTTTGACATGATCCCGCGGTATGACGTTTTTGTGACATTTTTGACCTCATACCGCGGTATGACGTTTTCGTGACCTTTTTTACCTCATACCGTGGTATGACGTTTTTGTGACATTTTTGACATCATCCCGCGGAATGCCTTTTTTGTGAAATTTTTGACATCATCCCGCGGTATGACGTTTTTGTGACATTTTTGACAACATTCCGCGTCATGACGTTTTTGTGACATTTTTGACCTCACACCGCGGTATGACTTTTTTGTTACATTTTTGACCATTTTGTGACATTTTTGACCTCATACCGTGGATGAAGTTTTTATGACATTTTTGACATCATCCCGCCAAATGACGTTTTTGCGACATTTGTGACGTCATACCGCGGTATGATGTTTTTGTGACATTTTGACCTCATCCCGCGGTATGAAATTTTTGTGACATTTTTGACATCATCCCGCAGTATGATGTTTTTGTGACATTATTGACAACATCCGCGGCATGACGTTTTTGTGACATTTTTGACATCATTCTGCGGTATGACGTTTTTGAGAAATTTTTTATCTTTTTATGACATTTTTGACATGATCCCGCGCAATGACGTTGTTGTCACATTTTTGACCTCTAACCGCGGTATGACGTTTTTGTGATATTTTTGACCTCATACAGCGGTATGACGTTTTTGCGACATTTTTGACCTTTTTGTGACATTTTTGACCTCATACCGCTGTATGAAATTTTTGAGACATATTTGACCTTTTTATGACATTTTTGACATGATCCCGCCAAATGACGTTTTTGCGACATTTTTGACCTCATACCGCGATATGACGTTTTTGTGACTTTTGTGACGTTTTGGAACTCATACCGCGGTATGATGTTTTTTTCACATTTTTGACATCATCCCGCAGTATGATGTTTTTGTGACATTATTGACATCATCCCGCAGTATGATGTTTTTGTGACATTATTGACAACATTCCGCGGCATGACGTTTTTGTGACATTTTTGACCTCATACCGCGATATGACGTTTTTGTGACTTTTGTGACATTTTGACCTCATCCCGCGGTATGAAATTTTTGTGACATTTTTGACATCATCCCGCAGTATGATGTTTTTGTGACATTATTGACAACATTCCGCGGCATGACGTTTTTGTGACATTTTTGACATCATTCTGCGGTATGACGTTTTTGAGAAATTTTTTATCTTTTTATGACATTTTTGACATGATCCCGCGGTAAGACTTTTTTGTGAAATTTTTGACATCATTCCGCGGTATGAGGTTATTGTGACATTTTTGACCTCATACAGCGGTATGACGTTTTTGCGACATTTTTGACCTTTTTGTGACATTTTTGACCTCATACCGCGGAATGAAATTTTTGAGACATTTTTGACACTTTTATGACATTTTCGACATGATCCCGCGGTATGACGTTTTTGTGAAATTTTTGACCTTTTTGTGACATTTTTGACATGATTCCGCGGTATGACGTCTTTGTGACATTTTTGACCTCAAACCGCGGCATGAAATTTTTGTGACATTTTTGACATCATCCCGCAGTATGACGTTTTTGTGACATTATTGACAACATTCCGCGGCATGACGTTTTTGTGACATTTTTGACCTCATACCGCGGTATGACGTTTTTGTGACTTTTGTGACATTTTTGACCTCATACCACGGTATAACGTTTTTGTGACATTTTTGACCTCTTTGTGACATTTTTTACATGATTCCGCGGGATGACGTTTTTGTGACATTTTTGACCTCATACCGCGGTATGACGTTTTTGTGACTTTTGTGACATTTTTGACCTCATCCCGCGGTATAACGTATTTGCGACAGTTTTGACCTCATTCCGCGGTATGACATTTTTGACCTTTTTGTGACATTTTTTACATGATTCCGCGGGATGACGTTGTTGTCACATTTTTGACCTCTAACCGCGGTATGACGTTTTTGTGATATTTTTGACCTCATACCACGGTATGACGTTTTTGTGACATTTTTGACCTTTTTGTGATATTTCTTACCTCATACCGTGGTATAACGTTTTTGTGACATTTTTGACCACATACGGCGGTATGACGTTTTTGTGACATTTTTGACCTCATACCGCGGGATGAATTTTTTGTGACATTTTTGACCTCATCCCGCTGTATTGCGTTTTTGTGACATTATTGACCTTTTTGTGACATTTTTGACATGATTCCGCGGTATGACGTCTTTGTGACATTTTTGACCTCAAACCGCAGTATGAAATTTTTGTGACATTTTTGACATCATCCCGCAGTATGACGTTTTTGTGACATTATTGACAACATTCCGCAGCATGACATATTTGTGAGATTTTTGACCTCATACCGAGGTATGACGTTTTCGTGACGTTTTTGACCTCATACCGCGGTATGACGTATTTGCGACAGTATTGACCTCATACCGCGGTATGACGTATTTGTGACATTTTTGACCTCATTCCGCGGTATGACATTTTTGACCTTTTTGTGACATTTTTTACATGATTCCGCGGTATGACGTTTTTGTGACTTTTGTGACATTTTTGACCTCATCCCGCGGTGTGACGTTTTCGTGACGTTTTTGACCTCATACCGCGGTATGACGTATTTGCGACAGTTTTGACCTCATACCGCGGTATGACGTTTTTGTGACTTTTGTGACATTTTTGACCTCATTCCGCGGTATGACATTTTTGACCTTTTTGTTACATTTTTTTTCATGATTCCGCGGTATGACGTTTTTGTGACATTTTTGACCTCATACCACGGTATGACGTTTTTGTGACATTTTTGACCTTTTTGTGATATTTCTTACCTCATACCGTGGTATAACGTTTTTGTGACATTTTTGACCTCATTCGGCGGTATGACGTTTTTGTGACATTTTTGACCTCATACCGCGGGATGAATTTTTTGTGACATTTTTGACCTCATCCCGCTGTATTGCGTTTTTGTGACATTATTGACCTTTTTGTGACACTTTTTACATGATTCCGCGGTATGACGTTTTTGTGACATTTTTGACCTCATCCCGCTGTATTGCGTTTTTGTGACATTATTGACCTTTTTGTGACACTTTTTACATGATTCCGCGGTATGACGTTTTTGTGACATTTTTGACCTCATACCGCGATATGACGTTTTTGTGACATTTTTGACCTCATCCCGCAGTATTACGTTTTTGTGACATTATTGACAACATTCCGCGGCATGACGTTTTTGTGACATTTTTGACCTCATACCGCGGTATGACCGTTTTTGCGACATTTTGTACCTTATACCGCGGTATGACGTTTTTGTGACATTTTTGACCTCATACCGCGGTATGACGTTTTTGCGACATTGTTGACCTCATACCGTGGTATGACGTTTTTGTGAAATTTTTGACCTCATACCGCGTTGTGATGTTTTTGAGACGTGTTTAGCCTTTTTGTGACATTTTTGACATCATCTCGCGGTATGACGATTTTGTGACATTTTTGACATACTGAGGTATGACATTTTTGTGACATTTTTGACATCATCCCGCGGTATGACTTTTTTGTGACATTTTTGACATCATACTGCGGTATGAAATTTTTGACATTTTTGACATCATCCCGCGTCATGACTCTTTTGTGACATTTTTGATCTTTTTGTGACATTTTTGACCTTATACCGTGGAATGAAGTTTTTGTGACATTTTTGACATCATCCCGCCAAATGACGTTTTTGCGACATTTTTGACCTCATACCGCGATATGACGTTTTTGTGACTTTGGTGACGTTTTTGAACTCATACCGCGGGATGATGTATTTTTCACATTTTTGATCTCATACCGCGGTATGACGTTTTTGTGACATTTTTGACCTCATCCCGCGGTATGACGTTTTTGTGACATTTTTGACCTCTAACCACGGTATGAGGTTTTTGTGACATTTTTTACCTTTTCGTGACATTTTTGACATCATTCCGCAGTATGACGTTTATGTGACAATTTTGACCTCATACCGCGGTTTGACGTTTTTGTGAAATTTTTGACATCATCCCGCGGTATGACGATTTTGTGACATTTTTGACATACTGCGGTATGACATTTTTGTGACATTTTTGGCATCATACCGCGGTATGACGTTTTTGTGACATTTTTGACATCATACTGCGGTATGAAATTTTTGTGACATTTTTGACATCATCCCGCGGTATGACGTTTTTGTGACATTTTTGACAACATTCCGCGTCATGACGTTTTTGTGACATTTTTGACCTCACACCGCGGTATGACTTTTTTGTTACATTTTTGACCATTTTGTGACATTTTTGACCTCATACCGTGGATGAAGTTTTTATGACATTTTTGACATCATCCCGCCAAATGACGTTTTTGCGACATTTGTGACGTCATACCGCGGTATGATGTTTTTGTGACATTTTGACCTCATCCCGCGGTATGAAATTTTTGTGACATTTTTGACATCATCCCGCAGTATGATGTTTTTGTGACATTATTGACAACATCCGCGGCATGACGTTTTTGTGACATTTTTGACATCATTCTGCGGTATGACGTTTTTGAGAAATTTTTTATCTTTTTATGACATTTTTGACATGATCCCGCGCAATGACGTTGTTGTCACATTTTTGACCTCTAACCGCGGTATGACGTTTTTGTGATATTTTTGACCTCATACAGCGGTATGACGTTTTTGCGACATTTTTGACCTTTTTGTGACATTTTTGACCTCATACCGCTGTATGAAATTTTTGAGACATATTTGACCTTTTTATGACATTTTTGACATGATCCCGCCAAATGACGTTTTTGCGACATTTTTGACCTCATACCGCGATATGACGTTTTTGTGACTTTTGTGACGTTTTGGAACTCATACCGCGGTATGATGTTTTTTTCACATTTTTGACATCATCCCGCAGTATGATGTTTTTGTGACATTATTGACATCATCCCGCAGTATGATGTTTTTGTGACATTATTGACAACATTCCGCGGCATGACGTTTTTGTGACATTTTTGACCTCATACCGCGATATGACGTTTTTGTGACTTTTGTGACATTTTGACCTCATCCCGCGGTATGAAATTTTTGTGACATTTTTGACATCATCCCGCAGTATGATGTTTTTGTGACATTATTGACAACATCCGCGGCATGACGTTTTTGTGACATTTTTGACATCATTCTGCGGTATGACGTTTTTGAGAAATTTTTTATCTTTTTATGACATTTTTGACATGATCCCGCGGTAAGACTTTTTTGTGAAATTTTTGACATCATTCCGCGGTATGAGGTTATTGTGACATTTTTGACCTCATACAGCGGTATGACGTTTTTGCGACATTTTTGACCTTTTTGTGACATTTTTGACCTCATACCGCGGAATGAAATTTTTGAGACATTTTTGACCTTTTTATGACATTTTCGACATGATCCCGCGGTATGACGTTTTTGTGAAATTTTTGACCTTTTTGTGACATTTTTGACATGATTCCGCGGTATGACGTCTTTGTGACATTTTTGACCTCAAACCGCGGTATGAAATTTTTGTGACATTTTTGACATCATCCCGCAGTATGACGTTTTTGTGACATTATTGACAACATTCCGCGGCATGACGTTTTTGTGACATTTTTGACCTCATACCGCGGTATGACGTTTTTGTGACTTTTGTGACATTTTTGACCTCATACCACGGTATAACGTTTTTGTGACATTTTTGACCTCTTTGTGACATTTTTTACATGATTCCGCGGGATGACGTTTTTGTGACATTTTTGACCTCATACCGCGGTATGACGTTTTTGCGACATTGTTGACCTCATACCGTGGTATGACGTTTTTGTGAAATTTTTGACCTCATACCGCGTTGTGATGTTTTTGAGACGTGTTTAGCCTTTTTGTGACATTTTTGACATCATCTCGCGGTATGACGATTTTGTGACATTTTTGACATACTGAGGTATGACATTTTTGTGACATTTTTGACATCATCCCGCGGTATGACTTTTTTGTGACATTTTTGACATCATACTGCGGTATGAAATTTTTGACATTTTTGACATCATCCCGCGTCATGACTCTTTTGTGACATTTTTGATCTTTTTGTGACATTTTTGACCTCATACCGTGGAATGAAGTTTTTGTGACATTTTTGACATCATCCCGCCAAATGACGTTTTTGCGACATTTTTGACCTCATACCGCGATATGACGTTTTTGTGACTTTGGTGACGTTTTTGAACTCATACCGCGGGATGATGTATTTTTCACATTTTTGATCTCATACCGCGGTATGACGTTTTTGTGACATTTTTGACCTCATCCCGCGGTATGACGTTTTTGTGACATTTTTGACCTCTAACCACGGTATGAGGTTTTTGTGACATTTTTTACCTTTTCGTGACATTTTTGACATCATTCCGCAGTATGACGTTTATGTGACAATTTTGACCTCATACCGCGGTTTGACGTTTTTGTGAAATTTTTGACATCATCCCGCGGTATGACGATTTTGTGACATTTTTGACATACTGCGGTATGACATTTTTGTGACATTTTTGGCATCATACCGCGGTATGACGTTTTTGTGACATTTTTGACATCATACTGCGGTATGAAATTTTTGTGACATTTTTGACATCATCCCGCGGTATGACGTTTTTGTGACATTTTTGACAACATTCCGCGTCATGACGTTTTTGTGACATTTTTGACCTCACACCGCGGTATGACTTTTTTGTTACATTTTTGACCATTTTGTGACATTTTTGACCTCATACCGTGGATGAAGTTTTTATGACATTTTTGACATCATCCCGCCAAATGACGTTTTTGCGACATTTGTGACGTCATACCGCGGTATGATGTTTTTGTGACATTTTGACCTCATCCCGCGGTATGAAATTTTTGTGACATTTTTGACATCATCCCGCAGTATGATGTTTTTGTGACATTATTGACAACATCCGCGGCATGACGTTTTTGTGACATTTTTGACATCATTCTGCGGTATGACGTTTTTGAGAAATTTTTTATCTTTTTATGACATTTTTGACATGATCCCGCGCAATGACGTTGTTGTCACATTTTTGACCTCTAACCGCGGTATGACGTTTTTGTGATATTTTTGACCTCATACAGCGGTATGACGTTTTTGCGACATTTTTGACCTTTTTGTGACATTTTTGACCTCATACCGCTGTATGAAATTTTTGAGACATATTTGACCTTTTTATGACATTTTTGACATGATCCCGCCAAATGACGTTTTTGCGACATTTTTGACCTCATACCGCGATATGACGTTTTTGTGACTTTTGTGACGTTTTGGAACTCATACCGCGGTATGATGTTTTTTTCACATTTTTGACATCATCCCGCAGTATGATGTTTTTGTGACATTATTGACATCATCCCGCAGTATGATGTTTTTGTGACATTATTGACAACATTCCGCGGCATGACGTTTTTGTGACATTTTTGACCTCATACCGCGATATGACGTTTTTGTGACTTTTGTGACATTTTGACCTCATCCCGCGGTATGAAATTTTTGTGACATTTTTGACATCATCCCGCAGTATGATGTTTTTGTGACATTATTGACAACATTCCGCGGCATGACGTTTTTGTGACATTTTTGACATCATTCTGCGGTATGACGTTTTTGAGAAATTTTTTATCTTTTTATGACATTTTTGACATGATCCCGCGGTAAGACTTTTTTGTGAAATTTTTGACATCATTCCGCGGTATGAGGTTATTGTGACATTTTTGACCTCATACAGCGGTATGACGTTTTTGCGACATTTTTGACCTTTTTGTGACATTTTTGACCTCATACCGCGGAATGAAATTTTTGAGACATTTTTGACACTTTTATGACATTTTCGACATGATCCCGCGGTATGACGTTTTTGTGAAATTTTTGACCTTTTTGTGACATTTTTGACATGATTCCGCGGTATGACGTCTTTGTGACATTTTTGACCTCAAACCGCGGCATGAAATTTTTGTGACATTTTTGACATCATCCCGCAGTATGACGTTTTTGTGACATTATTGACAACATTCCGCGGCATGACGTCTTTGTGACATTTTTGACCTCATACCGCGGTATGACGTTTTTGTGACTTTTGTGACATTTTTGACCTCATACCACGGTATAACGTTTTTGTGACATTTTTGACCTCTTTGTGACATTTTTTACATGATTCCGCGGGATGACGTTTTTGTGACATTTTTGACCTCATACCGCGGTATGACGTTTTTGTGACTTTTGTGACATTTTTGACCTCATCCCGCGGTATAACGTATTTGCGACAGTTTTGACCTCATTCCGCGGTATGACATTTTTGACCTTTTTGTGACATTTTTTACATGATTCCGCGGGATGACGTTGTTGTCACATTTTTGACCTCTAACCGCGGTATGACGTTTTTGTGATATTTTTGACCTCATACCACGGTATGACGTTTTTGTGACATTTTTGACCTTTTTGTGATATTTCTTACCTCATACCGTGGTATAGCGTTTTTGTGACATTTTTGACCTCATACGGCGGTATGACGTTTTTGTGACATTTTTGACCTCATACCGCGGGATGAATTTTTTGTGACATTTTTGACCTCATCCCGCTGTATTGCGTTTTTGTGACATTATTGACCTTTTTGTGACATTTTTGACATGATTCCGCGGTATGACGTCTTTGTGACATTTTTGACCTCAACCGCGGTATGAAATTTTGTGACATTTTTGACCTCATCCCGGTATGACGTTTTTGTGACATTTTTGACCTCATACCGCGGTATGACGTTTTCGTGACGTTTTTGACCTCATACCGCGGTATGACGTATTTGCGACAGTTTTGACCTCATACCGCGGTATGACGTTTTTGTGACTTTTGTGACATTTTTGACCTCATTCCGCGGTATGACATTTTTGACCTTTTTGTGACATTTTTTACATGATTCCGCGGTATGACGTTTTTGTGACATTTTTGACCTCATACCGCGGTATGACGTTTTTGTGACATTTTTGACCTCATACCGCGGTATGACGTTTTCGTGACGTTTTTGACCTCATACCGCGGTATGACGTATTTGCGACATTTTTGACCTCATTTGTGACATTTTTACATTCATGATTCCGCGGTATGACGTTTTTGTGACATTTTTGACCTCATACCACGGTATGACGTTTTTGTGACATTTTTGACCTTTTTGTGATATTTCTTACCTCATACCGTGGTATAACGTTTTTGTGACATTTTTGACCTCATACGGCGGTATGACGTTTTTGTGACATTTTTGACCTCATACCGCGGGATGAATTTTTTGTGACATTTTTGACCTCATCCCGCTGTATTGCGTTTTTGTGACATTATTGACCTTTTTGTGACACTTTTTACATGATTCCGCGGTATGACGTTTTTGTGACATTTTTGACCTCATACCGCGGTATGACGTTTTTGTGACATTTTTGACCTCATCCCGCAGTATTACGTTTTTGTGACATTATTGACAACATTCCGCGGCATGACGTTTTTGTGACATTTTTGACCTCATACCGCGGTATGACCGTTTTTGCGACATTTTGTACCTTATACCGCGGTATGACGTTTTTGTGACATTTTTGACCTCATACCGCGGTATAACGTTTTTGTGACATTTTTGACCTTTTTGTGACATTTTTTACATGATTCCGCGGTATGACGTTTTTGTGACATTTTTGACCTCAAAAACGTCATACTGCGGTATGTGACATTTTTTACCTTTTTGTGACATTTTTGACATGATTTCGCGGTATGACGTTTTTGCGACATTTTTGACCTCATGCCGCGGTATGACTTTTCTGTGAAATTTTTCACATCATTCCGCGGTATGACGTTTTTGTGACATTTTTGACCTCATACCGCGGTATGACGTTTTAGTGACGTTTTTGACCTCATACCGTGGTATGACGTATTTGCGATAGTTTTGACCTCATATGACGTTTTTGTGACTTTTGTGACGTTTTTGACCTCATTCCGCGGTATTACATTTTTGACCTTTTTGTGACATTTTTTACATGATTCCACGGTATGACATTTTTGTGACATTTTTGACCTCATACCGCGGTGACATTTATGAGACATTTTTGATCTTTTTATGACATTTTTGACATGATCCCGCGGTATGACGTTTTTGTGACATTTTTGACCTCATACCGCGGTATGACGTTTTTGTGACATTTTTGACCTCATCCCGCGGAATGACCTTTTTGAGACATTTTTGACATCATACTGCGGTATGACGTTTTTGTGACATTTTTGACAACATTCCGCGGCATGACATTTTTGTGACATTTTTGACCTCACACCGCGGTATGACGTCTTTATGACATTTTTGACCTTTTTGTGACATTTTTGACCTCAAACCGTGGTATGAAGTCTTTGTGACATTTTTGACATCCAGCCGTATGACGTTTTTGCGAAATTTTTGACCTCATACCGCGGTATGACGTTTTTGTGACTTTTGTGACGTTTTTGACCTCATCCCGCGGTATGACGTTTTTGTGACATTTTTGACCTCATCCCGCGGAATCACGTTTTTGAGGCATTTTTGACTTTTTTGTGACGTTTTTGACATCGTCCCGTGGTGTGACGTTTTTGAGGCATTTTTGACCTCATCCCGCGGTATGACGCTTTTGTGACATTTTTGACATCATACATGATTCCGCGGTATGACGTTTTTGTGACATTTTTGACCTCATACCGCGGAATGACTTTTTGGTGAAATTTTTGACCTCATCCCGCGGTATGACGTTTTTGTGACATTTTTGACCTTTTCGTGCAATTTTTGACATCATTCCGCGGTATGACGTTTTTGTGACATTTTTGACCTCATACCGCGGTATGACGTTTTTGTGATATTTTTCAGTTTTTGTGACATTTTTGACCTCAGACCGCGGTATGAAAATTTTGTGACATTTTTGACATCATCCCGCGGTATGACGTTTTTGTGAAATTTTTGACCTCATACCACGGTATGACGTTTTTGTGACATTTTTGACCTTTTTGTGATATTTCTGACCTCATACCGTGGTATATCGTATTTGTGACATTTTTGACCTCATACGGCGGTATGACGTTTTTGTGACATTTCATGACCTCATCCCGCGGTGTGACGTTTTTGTGACATTTTTGACCTCATGCCGCGGTATGACTTTTCTGTGAAATTTTTCACATCATTCCGCGGTATGACGTTTTTGTGACATTTTTGACCTTTTTGTGACATTTTTTACATGATTCCGCGGTATGACGTATTTGCGACAGATTTGACCTCAAACCGCGGTATGACATTTCTGTGACATTTTTGACAACATTCCGCGGTATGACGTTTTTGTGACATTTTTGACCTCAGACTGCGGGATGACCTTTTTTGCGACATTTTTGACCTCATTCCGCGGAATGACGTTTTTTTGACATTTTTGACCTCATTCCGCGGAATGACGTTTTTTTGACATTTTTGACCTCATACCGCGGTATGAAATTTTTGTGACATTTTTGACCTCAGACCGCGGTATGACGTTTTTGTGACATTTTTGACCTCAGACCGCGGTATGACGTTTTTGTGAAATTTTTGACCTCATCCCGCGGTATGACCTTTTTCTGAGATTTTTGACTTCATCCCGCGTTATTTCGTTTTTGAGACAGTTTTGACCTTTTTGTGCAAGTTTTGACATCATTCCGCGGTATGACCTATTTTTAGCATTTTTGACCTTTTTGTGACATTTTTGAAATCATTCCGCAGAATGACGTTTATGTGACATTTTTGACCTCATACCGCGGTATAACGTTTTTGTGAAATTTTTGACCTCATACCGCGGTGTGACATTTATGAGACATTTTTGATCTTTTTATGACATTTTTGACATGATCCCGCGGCATGACGTTTTTGTGACATTTTTGACCTCATACCGCAGAAGGAAATTTTTGTGACATTTTTGAGCTCATCCCGCGGAATGACCTTTTTGAGACATTTTTGACATCATACTGCGGTATGACGTTTTTGTGACATTTTTGACAACATTCCGCGGCATGACATTTTTGTGACATTTTTGACCTCACACCGCGGTATGACGTCTTTATGACATTTTTGACCTTTTTGTGACATTTTTGACCTCAAACCGTGGTATGAAGTCTTTGTGACATTTTTGACATCCAGCCGTATGACGTTTTTGCGACATTTTTGACCTCATACCGCGGTATGACGTTTTTGTGACTTTTGTGACGTTTTTGACCTCATCCCGCGGTATGACGTTTTTGTGACATTTTTGACCTCATCCCGCGGAATCACGTTTTTGAGACAATTTTGACCTTTTTGTGACTTTTTTGACATCGTCCCATGGTGTGACGTTTTTGAGGCATTTTTGACCTCATCCCGCGGTATGACGTTTTTGTGACATTTTTGACATCATACATGATTCCGCGGTATGACGTTTTTGTGACATTTTTGACCTCATACCGCGGTATGACCTTTTTGTGCAATTTTTGACATCATTCCGCGGTATGACGTTTTTGTGACATTCTCGACATCATTCCGCGGTATGACGTTTGTGTGACATTTTTGACATCATACCGTGGTATAACGTTTTTCTGACATCTTTGACCTCATACCACGGTATAACGTTTTTGTGACATTGTTGACCTCATCCAGCGGTATGACGTTTTTGTGACATATTTTATCTCATACCGCGGTCTGACGTTTTTGTGACATTTTTGACCTCATACCGCTGTATGAC
>JAMOIN010001092.1:35000-37593 GCA_024666655.1 Dascyllus trimaculatus | reverse complement strand
ACTGTGTTACTGTGTTGCTGTGTTACTGTGTTACTGTGTTACTGTGTTTGTTACTGTGTTACTGTGTTACTGTGTTGCTGTGTTACTGTGTTACTGTGTTTGTTACTGTGTTACTGTGTTTGTTACTGTGTTACTGTGTTACTGTGTTACTGTGTTGCTGTGTTACTGTGTTACTGTGTTACTGTGTTGCTGTGTTACTGTGTTGCTGTGTTGCTGTGTTACTGTGTTTGTTACTGTGTTACTGTGTTGCTGTGTTACTGTGTTGCTGTGTTGCTGTGTTACTGTGTTTGTTACTGTGTTACTGTGTTACTGTGTTACTGTGTTACTGTGTTACTGTGTTTGTTACTGTGTTACTGTGTTGCTGTGTTACTGTGTGTGTTACTGTGTTACTGTGTTACTGTGTTACTGTGTGTGTTACTGTGTTACTGTGTTACTGTGTGTGTTACTGTGTTACTGTGTTACTGTGTTACTGTGTTACTGTGTTGCTGTGTTACTGTGTTACTGTGTTACTGTGTTACTGTGTTACTGTGTTTGTTACTGTGTTGCTGTGTTGCTGTGTTGCTGTGTTGCTGTGTTACTGTGTTGCTGTCTTGCTGTGTTACTGTGTTACTGTGTTTGTTACTGTGTTACTGTGTTGCTGTGTTGCTGTGTTGCTGTGTTACTGTGTTTGTTACTGTGTTGCTGTGTTGCTGTGTTGCTGTGTTACTGTGTTACTGTGTTTGTTACTGTGTTACTGTGTTGCTGTGTTGCTGTGTTGCTGTGTTACTGTGTTACTGTGTTTGTTACTGTGTTGCTGTGTTGCTGTGTTGCTGTGTTACTGTGTTACTGTGTTTGTTACTGTGTTGCTGTGTTGCTGTGTTGCTGTGTTGCTGTGTTACTGTGTTTGTTACTGTGTTACTGTGTTGCTGTGTTGCTGTGTTGCTGTGTTGCTGTGTTGCTGTGTTGCTGTGTTACTGTGTTACTGTGTTTGTTACTGTGTTACTGTGTTGCTGTGTTGCTGTGTTGCTGTGTTACTGTGTTACTGTGTTTGTTACTGTGTTGCTGTGTTGCTGTGTTGCTGTGTTGCTGTGTTACTGTGTTACTGTGTTACTGTGTTTGTTACTGTGTTGCTGTGTTGCTGTGTTGCTGTGTTGCTGTGTTACTGTGTTACTGTGTTGCTGTGTTGCTGTGTTGCTGTGTTGCTGTATGGCTATGTGTTGACGTGTTGCCGTGTTGCCAGGTTGCTACCTTCCTCCACAGTGGAGTCCAGCTGTGTGACCTTCACTGCCAGCAGGTCGACTCTCTCCTGCAGGTGATTCATCCTCAGGTAGAAACTGTTGGCCTCCGAGAACAATTCACCAAAGATGTCCTCCGCATGGCGACCTGCACACAGACACACAACACACAACACAGACACACAACACAACACAACACACAACACAACACACAACACAGACACACAACACAACACAACACAGATACACAACACAGACACACAACACAGACACACAACACACAACACAGACACACAACACAACACAACACAGACACACAACACAACACAACACAGACACACAACACAGATACACAACACAGACACACAACACAGATACACAACACACAACACAGACACACAACACAACACAACACAACACAGATACACAACACAACACAACACAGATACACAACACAGACACACAACACAGACACACAACACACAACACAGACACACAACACAACACAGATACACAACACAGACACACAACACAACACAACACAACACAGATACACAACACAGACACACACCACAGACACACAACACAGACACACAACACAACACAACACAGACACAACACAACACAACACACAACACAACACAGACACACAACACAACACAACACACAACACAACACAGATACACAACACAACACACAACACAACACAGACACACAACACACAACACACAACACACAACACAGACACACAACACACAACACAGATACACAACACACAACACAGACACACAACACAACACAGACACAACACAACACAGATACACAACACAGACACACAACACAACACAACACAACACAGATACACAACACAGACACACACCACAGACACACAACACAGACACACAACACAACACAACACAGACACAACACAACACAACACACAACACAACACAGACACACAACACAACACAACACAACACACAACACAACACACAACACAACACAGATACACAACACAACACACAACACAACACAACACAGACACACTGAGTTGTTGTCTTTTGCTGACTGAAGGAACTCGGCTGCACAGTTTTGTCAGAAGGTGGCGCTGTGGCTGGAAACTAAAGCAGCTGAATAAACTCTGTTCTAACTGTTCTAAAGGTTCTAACGGTTGTAATGGTTCTAATGGTTCTAATGATTCTAAAGGTTCTAAAGGTTCTAAATGTTCTAACGGTTCTAAAGGTTCTAAATGTTCTAAAGGTTCTAACGGTTCTAATGGTTCTAATGGTTCTAACGGTTGTAAAGGTTCTAACTGTTCTAAAGGTTCTAACGGTTGTAAAGGTTCTAATGGTTCTAATGGTTCTAACGGTTCTAAAGGT
>JAMOIN010001092.1:10000-30000 GCA_024666655.1 Dascyllus trimaculatus | reverse complement strand
CAGGCTGGGGCAGGTTAGGGGCAGGTTAAGCGGCAGGTTAGGGCAGGTTAGGGGCAGGTTAGGGGCAGGTTAGGGCAGGTTAGGGCAGTTAGGGCAGGTTAGGGCAGGTTAGGGGCAGGTTAGGGGCAGGTTAGGGCAGGTTAGGGGCAGGTTAGGGGCAGGTTAGGGCAGGTTAGGGCAGGTTAGGGGCAGGTTAGGGGCAGGTTAGGGCAGGTTAGGGGCAGGCTGGGGCAGGTTAGGGCAGGTTAGGGGCAGGTTGGGGCAGGTTGGGGCAGGTTAGGGAAGGTTAGGGCAGGTTAGGGCAGGATAGGGGCAGGTTGGGGCAGGTTAGGGGCAGGTTAGGGCAGGTTGGGGCAGGTTAGGGGCGGGTTAGGGGCAGGTTCGGGCAGGTTAGGGGCAGGTTAGGGCAGGTTAGGGCAGGTCCCTGTGCTCCGAGCTCAGCTCCTGGAGGAACAGCTGGGACCGGCGCTGGTTCAGGCCCAAATGAGTTCACTGTTTCCATGACAGCGGCCGCTACGTGGTCCAGCTCCAGAACCTCCCCACTCAGAGCCTCTTGATGGCTAATGCTATGCTACGCTATCAGAGGCGTGTGACAGCTGCTGTTTAGGCCTGTTCTTCCTCCACACACTGAGGTGCATCATGGGTAGTCAGCCCAGCCAGCTGTTCCCACGCCAGTTCATTTTTACTCACGGCCTCCTCTCCATCAGAAGGTCCCGTCCTGGTCCCATCATGGCCGCTACATCCAGGAGCTCCTCAGCGACAGAGAGGTCCGACTCCACACCGCTAATAACATGGATGGCTGCTGCATCCGTGTTGTGGAGCTTCCACACACAGCTCATAGAGGCCTGACAGCTGAGGACCTCTTCCTGGAGCTGTGCCGGGTTTCCTGCCAGGTCCTTCACTCGGTCCGTGATGGTGTTTCCTGACTAACTGACATCACTGGAAGCCTGCACCTGGTCGGGACACACCTGCTCACACTGCTTCACTGATGCTCCCTCTGAGGAGGCCTGGTGTCCTCGGCTGCTACAGCGAGCTCTTCCTGCTGCATCGCTTCTGGCTGCAGCTTCCGTGAACATGTTCTGCTGTGATTCAGTCGGCCGCTGGATTCTTCAACCAGCTGCTGCTTTTCTTGACACTGAATTTGTTAAACTCAGCTCCGTGTTCAGATCCAACTCTTTGACAACAGACACGTCTCATAACACAGAAGATATGCAGTTTTTCACTGGCCGGTTTCTCTCCTTGAAGAACAAACGTGTGTTCTCCTTCACATCTTTCTTGAAACTTCCTTCCTTCCTTCCTTCCTTCCTTCCTTCCTTCCTTCCTTCCTTGTGCATCACTCTTTCTCTTCTTGGACATTTGCAGATCGACTGAAGGTATTTCAGAATCCAGTATGTTGGAAAAGTCGCCGTCATCAATCGCTGATGTAGAAACTCTGCAGTCCAGTGGTGGGAAGCCGTGGTTTCATGGGTAACAATCGACATGCATTGTGGGGGATGTAGTTTATGGTCTATGCACGCTTTAAAGCAGCATAGACAAATTTAAGACAATCATACACCTTCTAAGCTCTCGCGGGCCACATTTGGTCCACGGGCTTTCAGTTTGACACGTGTGTGCTAAACTCTAAAACATCTGAACCACGAACAAAACTCAGTGTCACCCAGAGGATCACTGATGGTCCCCACAACTACAGGAGAATCCTCACTGTTAGCATGCTGTGCAGCTAATGTGGCTAACATTAGCATTAGCCACAAAAATAGGAAAATCATCAGTGTTAGCACGCTGTAGGCTAATGTGGCTAACATTAGCATTAGCCACAATTAGGAGAATCATCAGTGTTAGCACGCTGTAGGCTAATGTGGCTAATGCTAGCTCTGATGGGAGCTCTGGTTCTGTCGGAGGTTTTTCCCCCCTTCCCTACCATGGGGGGTTTTTGGTTCCTTTCTACCGTCGCTGACTGCTCCTAATAGGGAATCCAGAAGCAACCTTGGATTGTTGGGTTTTCTGTTTCCTGTTTTTTCTTACAATGTTTAGCGCTTTGTGACGACTTGTGTTGTAAATATGCGCTATATAAATAAAACTGAATTGAATTGAATTGAATTGATGGTCAGGTCTCTGTTTAAACTGTAACCCTGAGGGACATTCAGATGGTTAAACTGTAACCCACTAAACCAGGACTGGGTGGGCTCCTGTGTTTCCATGTTAGCATCTGTTAGCTTCTCTCCTGCTCTCTGTGCTCATTAAACTACATTTTAACACAGCTGAACTACGATACAGCTGTTCTCATGACCAGATGCTTCTGTTGTCAGACAGCAGAGCGAGGATGGATCAGAGGAACTGATCCAGACGACATGCTAACCAGACGACATGCAAATCAGACGACACGCTAACCAGACGACACGCTAACCAGACGACACGCTAACCAGACGACACGCTAACCAGACGACACGCTAACCAGACGACACGCTAACCAGACGACATGCTAACCAGACGACACGCTAACCAGACGACACGCTAACCAGACGACACGCTAACCAGACGACACGCTAACCAGACGACACGCTAACCAGACGACACGCTAACCAGACGACACGCTAACCAGCAGCAGCTTCATTTAAACACAGG
This sequence comes from Dascyllus trimaculatus, assembly GCA_024666655.1. Taxonomy (NCBI): domain Eukaryota; kingdom Metazoa; phylum Chordata; class Actinopteri; family Pomacentridae; genus Dascyllus; species Dascyllus trimaculatus. The sequence continues at coordinate 27,378 of JAMOIN010001092.1, read as the reverse complement.
ATTAAAAACAACCACTGAGCTGAGAACTCATAGATGTACTGATCCTGATCCTGATCCTGATCCTGATCCTGATCTTGATCCTAACCCTGATCCTGATCCTGATCCTGATCCTGATCCTAACCCTGATCCTGATCCTCAGGGAGGAAGTTAGAAGAAAGTCCTGCTGTCAATCAATCAGGCCCCGCCCCCCCACACAGGTAATCAACACAACACACACACACACACACACACGCTGCTTTATCAGATGACGTCATGCTGTGTGTGTCCCTGTGTATCGATTATTTATCAGCTGATTTATCGATCTTGGCTACGTGATTGAGAGCAGATGACGTCACCGGCGGGCGGGTGATTGACAGGTCTCTGATCGGTTTCTGATCAGAGACCTGACGGCCCGCGGATCGATCACCGCGCCGGTTTATGATAACACGTCACTCAGACGTCACTGAGAGTCAATAAGGGATCGATGGACTCACCGGGACGAGGACGGTTCGGCTCCGGTCCGGTTCGTTCTGCTGGTTCTCCTCCGTCACAGAGCGGCGGACTCCTCCGACCGGAGAGATGCTGCGAGGGGAGGGGGAGGGGGAGGGGGAGGGCTCCGCTCCGGCAGCTGCTCGGAGCTCCTCGGCTCTTGTCGGCTCCTGTCGGCTCCTGTCGGCTCCTGTCGGCTCTTGTCGGCTCCTGTCGGCTCCTGTCGGCTCCTGTCGGCTCCCTTTGGCTTCCTCGGCTCTTGTTTAAAAGATTTCTAGTTTTAATCATTATCATTTTTATGTTTCAGCTTTTTACTGTAGTAGTAGTAATAATAATAACAATAATAATAATGATAATAATAATAACAATAATAATAATGATAATAATAATAACAATAATAATAATAACAATGATGATGATGATGATGATGATGATATATACAACTGGATACACTGAATTCAAAGCAGCATTTTGACAGTTTAATTACATTTCATTTAACAAACAAATCTGTGTAAAAGTACTGAAGCAGCAGTGACTGTCTATAACTTTAGAAATATACATTGACATGAATAAACTTGGACTGTTCTCGTTGAGCTCCTCGTCTGGTCTGTGAGGAGCTTCAGTCTGTGGTTTGGAGCTTTTTCACCTGAACTCTGCTCTCTGGTTTTAATTAGTTTAGTTCCTGTTTTATTTTGAAATCATTTTCCTTTATGTGTCCCTTGTAGTTTTACTTCCTGCCTTTGTCCTGGTGTTCTGGCTTGTTCTGATAATTCTTTGATCAGCTTTAAATAATGATGAATGATTTTATTGGATTTATCTGCAGCAGACGCTGGTTTGAAGACGCTGAACTTCAAACTGATGAAATATTCAGACTTGGATCCAGGCGATGAGTTCAAGGACCGTCAGAACAAGATGGTCTGATGAGTCCCTGGGGATGGTTCTAAAGACGTCGTCATGGTTTTGAGACTTTTAATTAGGACGAGTTTCATGTGATCGATAAACCAGCACCTTATATTCATCCAGGTCCTGGTCTGGACTCGGTGACATGTCAGTGGAGACGTCTGGCCTCCCATCCTATGGACCAAACGTCTCCACAGACATGAGTCCAGACTGATCCAGTGTTAAAGTGACTGCGAGCTGCAGCTTCATTTATAGCAACGCTGAACAAACCAAACAGGAAGTTCTTCTTAACCCAGAAACAGAAAGGTCTGTAGACGGGTCTGAAGCACACGGACACGTCTGTTCCAGGGTTCTACAGCCTCCGTCCGCCGGCTGCTCTTCATCAGGAGGTTCAGAAACAACCCGTGTAGTTTCCTTTGTTTTAAGTTCAGATGTCACGGTTCTGTTTGGAGCCTCAGACGCTGCCTTCAGGGCCGCTGTGAGTCTGAGCCATGACTCTCTGTGGTGTTGAAGGAACCGGCGTGTCGTTGAAACCAGGCAGCAGATTTTGGGGTTCAGAGGTGCTTTGAGGGATTCTTCAGCCAATCAGATCCTCCATCACAGTCGGTCACATTCGAAGTCAGAGCCGGTGTCGGAGGGGCGGGGCACGTCGATGTAGAACACTTCCTTGCTGACGGGCGGCGGCGTGCAGGGCGGGCTTCCTCTCCCGGGGTCAGGGGGCGGAGCCTGGTTCCCAGCAGAATACTTCTTCTCTGGCCGGTTCAGAGGAAGCTTGAGTTTGGCTCCGCCCCCTGCGGCAGGGCGGCCGTGGGCGTCGGCTTTGGACTTAAAGCGCTTCAGCTTGACGGTGTCTTTGGCGTCACGGGTGCATGGCAGCAGGACCGCCACGTCTTTGCGGAACTTGGAGCTGAGGCCGAAGTAGATCAGAGGGTTGTAGAAACTGGCGGACTTGGCGAAGAGACGCGTGAAGATGCTGGTGAGGTTTGGAACATGGAAGCCGCAGGCCGACCACATGGACACCACCGCGTACGGAGACCAGGCCAGGATGAAGGCCGTGCAGATCACTATGGACACCTGGTGGAGACACAAGGACACATTCAACTTCCTGAGTGCAGCTGCTGGACTCTGGACCTGATGGGACCTGAAAGGACCTGATGGGACCTGAAAGGACCTGATGGGACCTGAAAGGACCTGATGGGACCTGAAGGACCTGCTGGCACCTGAAAGGACCTGATGGGACCTGATGGGACCTGAAAGGACCTGATGGGACCTGAAGGACCTGATGGGACCTGATAGAACCTGCTGGGCCCTGTTTGGACCTGTGACACTCACGATGGTGACGTCCCTCTCGATCTTCCTCTGGCGGTCGGTCAGGTCGCCCTCTGCTGACAGGGCGTTGCCGCGCTTCACCGTGTTGATGATGGATACGTAGCAGAAGAGCATGACCAGAACCGGAACCAGGAAGCAGCAGACCAGGATGGACACGATGTAGGACCGGTAGACGCCAGAGTAGCTCGCTTTGGCCCAGTTGATCTCACAGGTACCGTAACCTCGATCTGTGGGGGGTCAGAGGGACATAAACAAAGTTTAGATGCATTTCATGTTTACCTGTGTAGCTGCTGTATAAATAAAGTTTTACCTGTGTAGCTGTGTATAAATAAAGTTTTACCTGTGTAGCTGCTGTATAAATAAAGTTTTACCTGTGTAGCTGTGTATAAATAAAGTTTTACCTGTGTAGCTGCTGTATAAATAAAGTTTTACCTGTGTAGCTGCTGTATAAATAAAGTTTTACCTGTGTAGCTGCTGTATAAATAAAGTTTTACCTGTGTAGCTGTGTATAAATAAAGTTTTACCTGTGTAGCTGCTGTATAAATAAAGTTTTACCTGTGTAGCTGCGTTATAAATAAAGCTTTACCTGTGTAGCTGTGTATAAATAAAGTTTTACCTGTGTAGCTGCTGTATAAATAAAGTTTTACCTGTGTAGCTGCTGTATAAATAAAGTTTTACCTGTGTAGCTGCGTATAAATAAAGTTTTACCTGTGTAGCTGTGTATAAATAAAGTTTTACCTGTGTAGCTGTGTATAAATAAAGTTTTACCTGTGTAGCTGCTGTATAAATAAAGTTTTACCTGTGTAGCTGCATTATAAATAAAGTTTTACCTGTGTAGCTGTGTATAAATAAAGTTTTACCTGTGTAGCTGTGTATAAATAAAGTTTTACCTGTGTAGCTGCGTTAAAAATAAAGTTTTACCTGTGTAGCTGTGTATAAATAAAGTTTTACCTGTGTAGCTGCGTTAAAAATAAAGTTTTACCTGTGTAGCTGCGTTAAAAATAAAGTTTTACCTGTGTAGCTGTGTATAAATAAAGTTTTACCTGTGTAGCTGCGTTAAAAATAAAGTTTTACCTGTGTAGCTGTGTATAAATAAAGTTTTACCTGTGTAGCTGTGTATAAATAAAGTTTTACCTGTGTAGCTGTGTATAAATAAAGTTTTACCTGTGTAGCTGTGTATAAATAAAGCTTTACCTGTGTAGCTGTGTATAAATAAAGCTTTACCTGTGTAGCTGTGTATAAATAAAGTTTTACCTGTGTAGCCGCCCCAGCCCATCAGCGGCGCTCCGGACCAGAACCCAGCTGTGATCCAGATGAGCAGCAGACACACGAACACGCTGGTTCTGCTGATGTGACGCGCTGAAACAACAGACTCTAACAGGTGAGTTTAAGGCAGCTGCAGATCACCTGGTGGCTCAGTCAGGGTGAAGCTACCTGTGGTTACCGTAGTTACTAACCTCTGCTGGGGTGGCAGCCTTTGATGTAGCGCGTGATGCTGATCACTGTGAGCGTGTGGATGCTGCTCAGACCAAACACCAGCGTGAAGAAACCGTCCACCTGCAGGACACGAGACGCCACAGGTGAGACATCGAGACACACAAAACCCCATCTGTCAGCACCTGGGGGGTCTCAGGGGAGTCTCAGGTGAGTCTCAGGGGAGTCTCAGGTGAGTCTCAGGTGAGTCTCAGGTGAGTCTCAGGGGAGTCTCAGGTGAGTCTCAGGGGAGTCTCAGGTGAGTCTCAGGGGAGTCTCAGGGGAGTCTCAGGTGAGTCTCAGGGGGGTCTCAGGTGAGTCTCAGGTGAGTCTCAGGTGAGTCTCAGGTGAGTCTCAGGGGAGTCTCAGGGGAGTCTCAGGTGAGTCTCAGGTGAGTCTCAGGGGAGTCTCAGGGGAGTCTCAGGTGAGTCTCAGGGGAGTCTCAGGGGAGTCTCAGGGGAGTCTCAGGGGAGTCTCAGGGGAGTCTCAGGGGAGTCTCAGGTGAGTCTCAGGTGAGTCTCCGTGGACAGTACCTGGCAGGTCCAGATGGAGGAGATAAGGTATCCGCTGTCCTGGAAGATGTTGAAGATCTCGATAATTCCTCTGGAGTATCCGAACACGGAGATGCTGGCGTCAGAGACGGCCAGGTTCAGCGTCAGGTAGTCGGTCGGCTGCAGCGACGCCCTCTGTCTGTACAGGACGAACAGGACGATGCTGTTCCCGAACCACGACAACCAGCCTGGAGACACAGCAGGAGGCGAACCTCAGACACCACAACATCGACCTGCAGCAGCTGACAGAACCACACAGAACCACACAGAACCACACAGAACCACACAGAACCCCACAGAACCACACAGAACCACACAGAACCAAAAAGAACCACCACACAGAACCAAAAAGAACCACACAGACCCACATAGAACCACACAGAACCCCACAGAACCACCACACAGACCCACATAGAACCACACAGAACCCCACAGAACCACCACACAGACCCACATAGAACCACACAGAACCCCACAGAACCACCACACAGAACCAAAAAGAACCCCATAGAACAACACAGAACCACACAGAACCACACAGACCCACATAGAACCACACAGAACCCCACAGAACAACACAAAACCACATAGAACCACATAGAACCACATAGAACCACACAGAACCCCACAGAACAACACAAAACCGCCAGCAGACACTCAGCGTCCCTGACCCGACCCGTGGCGGTTCATGTTGCCGTCATGTTCTGTGCTTGTGGGTCCTCACCCAGCAGCAGCAGGTAGATCCCTATGATGGTCTCCCCCTGGTCGGACAGAGGAGGGTCTCCGCCCCCTCCCAGGATGAAGCTGTGGTTCCTCCAGGGGGGGCCGCCGGCCGACATGTTGTGTGTCTGCTGTGTTGCCGTCGTGTTGCTGCGACTCCCGGCAGCTAATCTGAGGTAAATATAGCAGCTGATCCTGGTGCAGCTTCTGGCATCCAGCCCCCCCTCAGGATCACAGGAAACACCTCTGATTGGCTGATCCATCCATGATGTCATCAGCTCCCTCCACAGGTAACAGATTGTGCCACCTGCTGGTTTTCATTGTTCCTCCATGGACCAGACCAGCATGGAGGAGGGGCCTCAGAGGCGTCTCCTGTCAGAATGATGGAGACCAGAGGAAACACAGACCTGTAGACCTGTAGACCTGTGGACCTGTAGACCTGTGGACCTGTAGACCTGTAGACCTGAACCTTCACGTCCACCACGTCTCCTCAGATGTGACTGGACTCCTGTGGTCTCCTCATCCTGTAGATGTGATCCGTCTCCATGCTGCTGTTCTGCGTCTCATTCTGTTGTTCTGGGTCTGGTCTGGTCGTCGGTCTCTCTGGGACAGTTTAGCCTCTTTGTGGTTGTTTCATGCAGCGCTGCTCCTTTTACCGACCTTAAACTACCTTGATGGTAGCTCAGCTAACGAGCTAACGAGCTAACGAGCTAATGAGCTAACGAGCTAACGAGCTAACGAGCTAACCGCCTGCTGCTCCACAGGCTCATTCAGTCAACCTTCACTCACCCTCAGAGGTCAGAGTCCTGCTGATCCCAGAGTCAGATCAGGTGATCTGGAGCCATCAGGTGTGTTTCAGAAGCAGCAGAACACTGATCCTGGATCAGACTGATTATCTTCTGCTGTCTGACCTCAGACCTGCAGATTACTGAGTACATCAGGGGAGGAGCTGCTGGACATCACCTGTGTTTCAGGTAACAACCATAAAACCCTCCAAACCCACACAGACATCAGGTTCACCTGTCCAACGGTCCTCAAACTAAACACCTGAGACTCATCAGAGGAATCAAGTCTGACTTCAAGTCCTGACAGTCAACATCACTGGATGACTACAGGTGTTGGTTTTAACCAGATCCAGTAGAACCAGAACCTTCCTCCTCCTGGTTCTGGTCCTCCAGGACTGACTTAGCTGAGAGGAGAATCCAACCTCCTGGATCAATGAATGAATGAAGCAATAGAACCAGACAACAGAGCAGCTGGAGATACATCCAGCATGGAGGAACATCTAGTAGCTGGAGATACATCCAGCATGGAGGAACATCTAGTAGCTGGAGATGCATCCAGCACTGAGGAACATCTAGTAGCTGGAGATACATCCAGCATGGAGGAACATCTAGTAGCTGGAGATACATCCAGCATGGAGGAACATCTAGTAGCTGGAGATACATCCAGCATGGAGGAACATCTAGTAGCTGGAGATGCATCCAGCACTGAGGAACATCTAGCAGCTGGAGATACATCCAGCATGGAGGAACATCTAGTAGCTGGAGATACATCCAGCATGGAGGAACATCTAGTAGCTGGAGATGCATCCAGCACTGAGGAACATCTAGTAGCTGGAGATGCATCCAGCATGGAGGAACATCTAGTAGCTGGAGATGCATCCAGCACTGAGGAACATCTAGTAGCTGGAGATGCATCCAGCATGGAGGAACATCTAGTAGCTGGAGATGCATCCAGCACTGAGGAACATCTAGTAGCTGGAGATGCATCCAGCACTGAGGAACATCTAGTAGCAGGAGATACATCCAGCATGGAGGAACGTCTAGTAGCTGGAGATACATCCAGCATGGAGGAACGTCTAGTAGCTGGAGATACATCCAGCATGGAGGAACGTCTAGTAGCTGGAGATACATCCAGCATGGAGGAACGTCTAGTAGCTGGAGATACATCCAGCATGGAGGAACATCTAGTAGCTGGAGATACATCCAGCATGGAGGAACATCTAGTAGCTGGAGATACATCCAGCATGGTGGAACATCTAGTAGCTGGAGATACATCCAGCATGGAGGAACATCTAGTAGCTGGAGATACATCCAGCATGGAGGAACATCTAGTAGCTGGAGATACATCCAGCATGGAGGAACGTCTAGTAGCTGGAGATACATCCAGCATGGAGGAACATCTAGTAGCTGGAGACACATCCAGCATGGAGGAACATCTAGTAGCTGGAGACACATCCAGCATGGAGGAACGTCTAGTAGCTGGAGACACATCCAGCATGGTGGAACATCTAGCAGCTGGAGATACATCCAGCATGGAGGAACGTCTAGTAGCTGGAGATACATCCAGCATGGAGGAACATCTAGTAGCTGGAGATACATCCAGCATGGAGGGACGTCTAGCAGCTGGAGATACATCCAGCATGGAGGAACATCTAGTAGCTGGAGATACATCCAGCATGGAGGAACATCTAGTAGCTGGAGATACATCCAGCATGGAGGGACATCTAGCAGCTGGAGATACATCCAGCATGGAGGAACATCTAGCAGCTGGAGATACATCCAGCATGGAGGAACATCTAGTAGCTGGAGATACATCAGCATGGAGGAAAATCTAGTAGCTGGAGATACATCCAGCATGGAGGAACATCTAGTAGCTGGAGACACATCCAGCATGGAGGAACATCTAGTAGCTGGAGACACATCCAGCATGGAGGAACATCTAGTAGCTGGAGATACATCCAGCATGGAGGAACATCTAGTAGCTGGAGATACATCCAGCATGGAGGAACATCTAGTAGCTGGAGATACATCCAGCATGGAGGAACATCTAGTAGCTGGAGATACATCCAGCATGGAGGAACATCTAGTAGCTGGAGATACATCCAGCATGGAGGAACATCTAGTAGCTGGAGATACATCCAGCATGGAGGAACATCTAGTAGCTGGAGATACATCCAGCATGGAGGAACATCTAGTAGCTGGAGACACATCCCGCATGGAGGAACATCTAGTAGCTGGAGATACATCCAGCATGGAGGAACATCTAGTAGCTGGAGATACATCCAGCATGGAGGAACGTCTAGTAGCTGGAGATACATCCAGCATGGATGAACGTCTAGTAGCTGGAGATACATCCAGCATGGAGGAACATCTAGTATCTAGTCTGGAGATACATCCAGCATGGAGGAACGTCTAGTAGCTGGAGATACATCCAGCATGGAGGAACGTCTAGTAGCTGGAGATACATCCAGCATGGAGGAACATCTAGTAGCTGGAGATACATCCAGCATGGAGGAAAATCTAGTAGCTGGAGATACATCCAGCATGGAGGAACATCTAGTAGCTGGAGACACATCCAGCATGGAGGAACATCTAGTAGCTGGAGACACATCCAGCATGGAGGAACATCTAGTAGCTGGAGATACATCCAGCATGGAGGAACATCTAGTAGCTGGAGATACATCCAGCATGGAGGAACATCTAGTAGCTGGAGACACATCCCGCATGGAGGAACATCTAGTAGCTGGAGATACATCCAGCATGGAGGAACATCTAGTAGCTGGAGACACATCCCGCATGGAGGAACATCTAGTAGCTGGAGATACATCCAGCATGGTGGAACATCTTCCTACAGCTGATGGACCATGGAGGTAGATCAGATCTAATGGACCATGGAGACCACACTAGTCCAGAGTTGAAGGTCTGAGGAGACATGGTGGGCCTGAGGGCTCCTGGGTTTTTACACATTTTTAAAATCAAACAGCTGAAGAGATGTTTCTTCTCTCTGGTCTCCATCGTTCTGAGTTCTCCTCCTTCTTCATGTTGGTCTGGTTCCAAAGAGCTGCAGGACTTCAGACTGCAGAGAAAGTGAACCAGAGCAGAACCATCCAGAACCTGCTGGTTCTGGGAGTCTGGAGGGTTCATAAACATGAGTCCTGATAAAGTACTCTGAGGTATTTGTACTGCACTGGAGTATTTGCAGCTACTTCACTCGTTCCTCTGTATTAACAGCAGGTGGCGCCACCACACTGATCCTGCTCCTGGGCACGAACTCCTCCTCCTCTTCTTCCTCCTCCTCCTCCTGCTGCTGCTCCGGATCAAACTCCGCTCAGAACAACACAGTCCAGGTAGCAGCAGGACAGGAAGGACTCACCTGGTCCTGGTTCCTCTGATCAGCTGTCTTCAGGCTGAAGCTTCTTCAGGATGCAGAAGATCCTGTTTCCTGTTCTGGTCGTCCTGGTTTCTTCTCAGCAGGACCAGCCGGTCAGCTACTCAGTAAGTACACAGTACCACACAGTACCACAGAGTACTACACAGTACTACACAGTACTACACAGTACCACAGAGTACTACACAGTACCACAGAGTACTACACAGTACCACAGAGTACTACACAGTACCACAGAGTACTACACAGTACTACAGAGTACTACACAGTACTACACAGTACTACACAGTACTACAGAGTACTACACAGTACTACACAGTACTACACAGTACTACACAGTACCACAGAGTACTACAGAGTACTACACAGTACTACACAGTACTACACAGTACTACAGAGTACTACACAGTACTACAGAGTACTACACAGTACTACACAGTACTACACAGTACTACACAGTACTACAGAGTACTACACAGTACTACACAGTACTACACAGTACTACAGAGTACTACACAGTACTACACAGTACTACAGAGTACTACACAGTACTACACAGTACCACAGAGTACCACAGAGTACTACACAGTACTACACAGTACTACACAGTACTACATAGTACCACAGAGTACTACATAGTACTACATAGTACTACATAGTACCACAGAGTACTACATAGTACTACATAGTACTACATAGTACTACATAGTACTACATAGTACCACAGAGTACTACATAGTACTACACAGTACTACATAGTACCACAGAGTACTACATAGTACTACACAGTACTACATAGTACCACAGAGTACTACATAGTACTACATAGTACTACATAGTACTACATAGTACTACATAGTACTACATAGTACCACAGAGTACTACATAGTACTACACAGTACTACATAGTACCACAGAGTACTACATAGTACTACACAGTACTACACAGTACTACATAGTACTACATAGTACTACATAGTACTACACAGTACTACACAGTACTACACAGTACTACATAGTACTACACAGTACTACACAGTACTACATAGTACTACACAGTACTACACAGTACTACATAGTACTACATAGTACCACAGAGTACCACATAGTACTACACAGTACTACACAGTACTACACAGTACTACATAGTACTACATAGTACCATGTGCTGCTGCTGAATGGTTGAATCTGGTTTCTGCTGAGCTCTGATGTGTTTCAGTCTCAGTATTACGTCGACATTCAGTACTAACGAGTACATTTTAGTGTATTTGTACCAAAATATCGACGACCTGAACATTAGTGTTCCAGATTATTAATAATATAGAAATAAATGTTCTGAGTATCAATAACCTGTGTTAGTGGAAGTGTTTCTGATCAATCAATAACCTGTGTTAGTAGAAGTGTTTCTGATCAATCAATAACCTGTGTTAGTAGAAGTGTTTCTGATCGATCAATAACCTGTGTTAGTGGAAGTGTTTCTGATCGATCAATAACCTGTGTTAGTGGAAGTGTTTCTGATCAATCAAAAACCTGTGTTAGTGGAAGTGTTTCTGATCAATCAATAACCTGTGTTAGTGGAAGTGTTTCTGATCGATCAATAACCTGTGTTAGTGGAAGTGTTTCTGATCGATCAATAACCTGTGTTAGTGGAAGTGTTTCTGATCAATCAATAACCTGATTGATGCTCTCTGACAGTGCACCGAGGGCTATGAGTTCAGTGTGGAGGAGCAGGAATGTAAAGGTCAGTCTCAGCACGCATCACCGATCAATCATTTCAGATCAATAACAAGTCACTGACTCAAGTCTGATCAGTTCTTCTAAGATCACTGAATGAAGCTGAACTGAGATCAATTTATCAATCAGTTATCCTGCAGCACAGATCAATAACCTGGATATTAACATTCCACAGTATCAATAACCTGATATTGATCACTAAGTCTCCCCGTTGCTTCCTGCTGAATGTTGCTGGACTACGTTTCCCAGACATCAACGAGTGTGACACGTTGCCCAACGCCTGTAAAGGAGGGATGAGTTGCATCAACCACTACGGCGGATACTTCTGTCTGCCACAGAACGCACAGATCATCATCAGCAACGGAGACGAGCAACCTGCTGCCACAACCCGCCCCCCGCCGCTGCTCATCCCCCTCCCTGCTGGACCGGGTCGCCGCGGCAACTACCAGGCCACCGGCAACATTGCCAGGCTGACCTCCGTCCAGTGTCCGGTTGGATTCACTGCCGATGACTTTGGCTTCTGCAGAGGTGAGCAAGCAATGCTAACTACAACAACTACAGAGCAACTACAGCAACTACAGAGCAACTATAGCAACCACATAACAACTATAGCAACTACAGAGCAACTATAGCAACCACAGAGCAACTACAGCAATCACAAAGCCATTAGAGTAACCGTATCAATTATAGCAACTACAGAGCAACTATATCAACTACAGAGCAATTATAGCAACAACAGAGCAACTATAGCAACTACAGAGCAACTTCAGAGCCAATAGAGTAACTACAGAGCAACCACAGAGCAACTATAGCAACTGAAAAGCAACTATAGCAACCACAGAACAAAAGCAACTACAGAGCCATTCACCAATGTTAAGGTGGACTGAAGTTAAGGAAAATTGAAGTTAAGGTGAAATAAAGTTAAGGTGGACTAAAATTAAGGTGGACTGAAGTTAAGGTGGACTAAAATTAAGGTGGACTAAAGTTAAAGCGAACTGAAGTTAAGGTGGACTAAAGTTAAAGCGAACTGAAGTTAAGGTGGACTAAAGTTAAGGTGGACTAAAATTAAGGTGGACTGAAGTTAAGGTGGACTAAAATTAAGGTGGACTGAAGTTAAGGGTAACTGAAGTTAAGGTGAACTAAAGTTAAAGCGAACTGAAGTTAAGGTGGACTAAAGTTAAAGGGAACTGAAGTTAAGGTGGACTAAAGTTAAAGGGAACTGAAGTTAAGGTGGACTAAAATTAAGGTGGACTGAAGTTAAGGGTAACTGAAGTTAAGGTGGACTAAAGTTAAGGGTAACTGAAGTTAAGGTGGACTAAAGTTAAAGCGAACTGAAGTTAAGGTGGACTGACGTCTAGGTGGACTGATCAGTGTGTTTGCTGCTGATGTTGGTTCCAGATGTGAACGAGTGTTTTCCCAGCAGCCCCTGCCAGCATCACTGCTACAACCTGCCGGGATCCTTCCTGTGTCGCTGTGATCCGGGTTTTGAGCTGAGTCCAGACCAGCTGAGCTGCCACGGTCCGAACACACACTCACACAGTACTATTACAGCTGAGATTGTAATTGTTCACATCAGGTGGACACGGAGCTGATTGGTAGCTGATCACTGGATGGTGCTGAAGCTGATGCCGGTGAAGTGTTACTGTAACTAATGAAGTGCTTCTGATTGATTGGTATTGATTGATGATTGGTCAGATGTAGACGAGTGCCTGATGTCCTCCTACATGTGTCAGTGGCAGTGTGTGAACCAGCCAGGCTCCTTCGGCTGCATCTGTCCTGAGGGATACCAGCTGCAGGGAACACGCATGTGCAACGGTACACACCTGCAGCCCAACACGCATCACATACAACACATACATCACATGTAACAGATGGTTGATAAGGCCATGTTGTAAATCACTGCGGATGGGTTGGAGTTCTACCTGGAGAAAGGTCTAGTCTCTGAGACCAACTGTTGTCTGATCTGATGCACCAAACAGCAGCTCTGAGTTCTTGGAGTCTCTGGTACCCCTCCTCCACTGAGCTGGTTCCAGGTCTAGTCCAGATCCAGAGCCTGACTTAGCTCCACTTCTTTGTGTTTCCACCTCCTAAGCACCGACTCCAGGTTCTATAAACTGGAGCTCAGCAAGCACCAACTCTTTGCTGGTCCAGAGCTAAGCACCGAGTACGTCAGGGGCTGGGGGCGGGGTTATGGTGACCAACCATCAACGGTGGAAAGGGACACACAAGCGCTAATTAGTGTCCTTGTTCTCCAGGACGTCCCTGGTCCCATCACACATGTATTGGAATGACTCCCGGGACACACGGAAGTTTACCACAAACTGTTGACCTGAAATCCGCTACAGTTGTGTCCCACCAGTAGCGTGATCACGGATGTGTCCAGGCAACAGGAGGACCTCCGCCTCACAATCAGCCTTAAGACCATCTATAGAGAACCAGATTAGAACCAACTAAGAACCAGAACTAGACCTGGTTCTTCTTGGTGGAGAAGCCCTCTGGGTGGTTCCTGGAAAGGTTCCACTTGGGGACTCCACAGTTCTCTTGGGAAACTTCAACTCTCACATGGGAGTTATGGAGAAACCTGGAGGGAGGTGACTGGGAGGAGCAGCCTGTCTGACCTAAACCAGAGGGGTGTTCTGGTACTGGACTGCTCAATAGCAAACACTATGTTGGAGCATAAGGTGGTTCATAAGTGTACCTGGAACCAGAGCACCTTACGTCAAAGGTTGATGATTGACTTTGTGACTGTATTACTAGATTTTGGGTGGTTCCCATTTTTATAAAGGGGTCCAGAGGGTGTTTGCTCATATTATCGGGTATCACACTCCTCAGCCTCCCCAGGAAAGTGTACTCCAGGGTGCTGGAGGGGAGGCTCCGACCAACTGTTGAACCTCAGATTCATCAAGGATGAGGGTTTGGGGGAGTTTCTGCCTTGAGCAAAGGACTTTGAGTATCTCAAGCTCTTGTTAGTGTGTGACTGGAAAACAGAGCATGACAGGGACCGATAGACCGGAGCAGAATCAGCAGAATGCAGACTGTCATGGTGAAGAGGAGGCTGAGCTGGAGTCAGTCTTTGTTCCAGCCCTCTGCTGTGGTCATTAGCTCTGGGTAGTGGCCAAAAGAATGAGAGTGTGGATGCAAGCAGCCGAAATAAAAATCAGATGTCCTCCTTGGATGGCTTTGAGATCGATTATGTCAAAAGCTACGAGCATCTCCTGTAAATGTGCTGCTCACCAAGGCCAAGTCTCCTGTTGGTTTTCTGTATCGTAACAAATCCTCTTTACACATTCTGCACAACAGCTTCTGGTGTTCCTGGTTTTGGACTTGGTGATGTGCCTCCAGGTCTGCCTCAGAAACTCTCCTTCACCAGCTGGATGCTATTTCCCAGCTGCTCTCTGACAACGCCCGCCGCTGCTAACCCTAACCCTCTGCTGGACGGCTTCCCTCCACTCCCACAGACAGACTCCCTGGTTTCTGCTCACTCACTGAACTCTCCCTGAAACCCACTTCTTAATATTCACAGCAGAAATCCCAGTCTGGCTCCAGCAGCTTCATCGGCCTTCTCCTCTTTCAGCTCTGGATTCCGGTCACTGCAGCAGACCTTAAGGCTCAGCTCATTGGTCTCCTCTGTAGGGTGGCTCGGCTCGGCCTTAGAGATAAGGTGAGGAGCTCAGACATCCAAGACCTGGAGTGGGGTCCAGTCTCATTAGGACGCCTTCCTTTAGAGGGTTTCTGGGCAGGTCCAGCTGGGAGGAGATCCTGAGACAGAACCAGATCTCACTAAAGGGACTGTTGTCTCATGTGGCCTGAGAGCACTGAGTGGTGGACCCGACCCAGATCACTGGATGAACAGGGTGTGAAGGACTCCTCTGAAGCGGGGCGGGTCATGATCTCCTAGGTGTATGACTCATCTTTAACCAGGTAAACCAGGTATTAACTCATGACTGATGCTCATCACTTAAGGCAGCAGAGCACAACAAAGTCCAGGAGAAGTCCACTGCATGCCCTTCAGTCTGTCCTCCAGGAGCGCATTCATGTGTTCTGAAGGTGATGTCATGGGTCTACCTGCAGACATCAACGAGTGTGACACCGGGCTGAGCTGCCGTGACGACCAGATGTGTTGGAACTACTTTGGAGGTTTTCGCTGTTATCCCAGAAACCCCTGCCAGGATCCCTACGTCCAGACCGGAGAGGGGTGAGGACCCCCTTCACACCTTCACACACCTTCACACACCTTCACACCTTCACACACCTTCACACACCTTCACACCTTCACACACCTTCACACACCTTCACACACCTTCACACCTTCACACCTTCACACACCTTCACACCTTCACACCTTCACACCTTCACACACCTTCACACACCTTCACACACCTTCACACCTTCACACACCTTCACACCTTCACACCTTCACACCTTCACACCTTCACACACCTTCACACCTTCACACCTTCACACCTTCACACACCTTCACACCTTCACACCTTCACACCTTCACACCTTCACACACCTTCACACCTTCACACCTTCACACACCTTCACACCTTCACACCTTTCACACACCTTCACACACCTTCACACACCTTCACACCTTCACACACCTTCACACACTCTCACACACCTTCACACCCTCACACCTTCACACACCTTCACACACCTTCACACCTTCACACCTTCACACACCTTCACACACCTTCACACCTTCACACACCTTCACACCTTCACACCTTCACACCTTCACACACCTTCACACACCTTCACACCTTCACACCTTCACACACCTTCACACACCTTCACACCTTCACACCTTCACACACCTTCACACACCTTCACACCTTCACACACCTTCACACACCTTCACACCTTCACACACCTTCACACACCTTCACACACCTTCACACCTTCACACACCTTCACACACCTTCACACCTTCACACACCTTCACACACCTTCACACACCTTCACACCTTCACACACCTTCACACCTTCAAACCTTCACACACCTTCACACCTTCACACCTTCACACACCTTCACACCTTCACACACCTTCACACACCTTCACACCTTCACACCTTCACACACCTTCACACACCTTCACACACCTTCACACCTTCACACACCTGTGGGGGAGGGTTTGGTGGTTTCATCAACGCCATTGCAACCACTTACTAACACCATAGCGACCACTTAGCAATGCCCTAGCAATCACTTAGCAAAAACATAGCAACCACTGTGGCAACCACCTTGCAACCCCTGTAACAACGTGGCAACCACCAGGGCTGCCATAGCAACCATTTTCTAGTGTGGAAAATCATCCACATGTTAGCATCTGTTAGCAACTGCAAAGAACACACTAGAACGTGCATAGCAACCATCTACCAACACCACAGCAACCACTCTCCACCATAGCAACCAGCTGTAGACTCTAGGGACCAATGGTACCAGTCAGTCACCATCATCACCATAGCAACCAGCTGTAGACTCTAGGGACCAACGGTACCAGTCAGTCACCATCATCACCATAGCAACCAGCTGTAGACTCTAGGGACCAACGGTACCAGTCAGTCACAATCATCACCATAGCAACCACAGAGCAGTTTTTTTAAATATTTAATGACACATTGCAACCAATCAGAAAAACCCAGCAACCATTGCCAAACACCTGACAGTCAGGATCACTACAGCGGCTACACAATAAAAGCACCTGGACAGGTACGTCACAGAACCAACCGTCACCACGGCAACAGCGCCTGATGTGTTTGTTGTGTGTCGTCAGCCGCTGCAGCTGCCAGTCTCTGAGCGCGTGCAGAGGCCTGCCTCCCTCCATCGTCTACAAGTACATGAGCATCACGTCGGAGCGCTCGGTGCCGGCAGACATCTTCCAGATCCAGGCAACCAGCGTGTTGCCCAACATGGTCAACAGCTTCAGGATCAAAGCCGGCAACGAGGACGGACAGTTCTTCCTCAGGGTGAGCAACGATCAATGGCCTTTATTGATTTCACTTATCTCATCTGATGTCACC
>JAMOIN010001092.1:0-5000 GCA_024666655.1 Dascyllus trimaculatus | reverse complement strand
TGACAACAGAGCTGCAACAAGTATTGATCAGTGATCAGAAAATGTCCTGATCAATACTCTGAGTTTCAATAAGTCAGTGTGAACTCTGTGATCTGACCTCCACTGGGAATATTTATGTTTCTGTGTCAGTAAACTGGAGATCTGTGGACTCATTAGACATCTCAGGAAACTCTGATCCGAGACAAAGAGCCGATCGATTAATAAGTAGATTAATAGATACAGCCGATCAATTGATAGTAGATTAATGAATAAAAACAGTTATTTGCAGCCGTAGGTGACATCAGCAGCTTCAGAAACCAGTCAGCTGTAGACCCTCACTGTGGTTCTTCAGGCCACAGAACCTGTACCTGATCCTGTGTGAGGGCAGAACTCACCTGTCACCTGTCCACCTGTCACCTGTCCACCTGTCACCTGTCCACCTGTCACCTGTCCACCTGCAGGCGTATGAACTGTCCACGCTGACGGGGACCCAGGTTCTGCTGCTGGTTGCCAGTGAGACGGGTCACGTTTACACGTTCGCCACCAGGAAGCTGCAGCCGATGATCACGTCTGAGACGGGGAAGGCTCTGATCCAGACCTGCCTCAACTCGCCCGACTCGCCGCCGCGCTCCGACCCGTCGTCCGACCAGAGGATGAGCGCCACGGGCTTCGAGGAAACCGACCTCACCTACCAGGTCCCGGAGACCGACGGCTGCTCAGACGCCACCAAGGTAACGGCAGGTTCTGGGACCGTAGGACAGCCAAGCGTCCAAGGAACAAAACCACATCATGAGAGACTTTAGCTCTGCTCAGTTCTGTGAGATAAATAATCAGGTCTGTCAAATATCTGGGCTGAATGCTTGGAACTTCTTCGGTTTTCACCTTTGAAAACTTTTTTATTTTCACCTTAAAAAACCGGTGAAGACATTTTCAGGATTCTGTATCTCCAGAAGTAAAACTCCTACAGACGCAATGGTGAGGACACACATAGAACTGTAGATAAAATATGTTCATTAATAGTAGCTCTGCTCATAGAACATCTAGACCCTATGAACACCAACATCTAGACCCCTATGAACACCAACATGTACACCCCTATGGACACCAACATCTAGACCCTATGATCACCAACATCTAGACCCTTATGAACACCAACATCTAGACCCTATGGACACCAACATCTAGACCCCTATGAACACCAACATCTAGACCCCTATGGACACCAACATCTAGACCCCTATGGAGACCAACATCTAGACCCCTATGAACACCAACATCTAGACCCCTATGGACACCAACATCTAGACCCCTATGAACACCAACATCTAGACCCCTATGAACACCAACATCTAGTCCCTATGAACACCAACATCTAGACCCTATGGACACCAACATCTAGTCCCTATGAACACCAACATCTAGTCCCTATGAACACCAACATCTAGACCCCTATGAACACCAACATCTAGACCCTATGAACACCAACATCTAGACCCTATGAACACCAATATCTAGTCCCTATGAACACCAACATCTAGACCCCTATGAACACCAACATCTAGACCCCTATGAACACCAACATCTAGACCCCTATGAACACCAACATCTAGACCCCTTTGAACACCAACATCTAGACCCCTATGAACACCAACATCTAGACCCCTATGAACACCAACATCTAGTCCCTATGAACACCAACATCTAGTCCCTATGAACACCAACATCTAGTCCCTATGAACACCAACATCTAGTCCCTATGAACACCAACATCTAGACCCCTATGAACACCAACATCTAGTCCCTATGAACACCAACATCTAGACCCTATGAACACCAACATCTAGACCCTATGAACACCAACATCTACACCCCCATGAACACCAACATCTAGACCCCTATGAACACCAACATCTAGACCCCTATGAACACCAACATCTAGACCCTATGAACACCAACATCTAGACCCCTATGAACACCAACATCTAGACCCCTTGAACACCAACATCTAGACCCTATGAATACCAACATCTAGACCCCTATGAACACCAACATCTAGACCCTATGAACACCAACATCTAGACCCCTATGAACACCAACATCAAGACCCCTATGAACACCAACATCTAGACCCTATGAACACCAACATCTAGACCCCTATGAACACCAACATCTAGACCCCTATGAACACAAACATCTGATCCTCCATGATCACCAACATCTAGACCCTCTCTATGAACACCAACATCTAGACCCCTATGAACACCAACATCTTAAATGTCCTAAAAGAATGCATCTGTAATTAGACCCTATGGACACCAACATCTAGACCCTATGATCACCAACATCTAGACCCCTATGAACACCAACATCTAGTCCCTATGAACACCAACATCTAGACCCTATGGACACCAACATCTAGACCCTATGAACACCAACATCTAGACCCCTATGAACACCCAACATCTAGACCCTATGAACACCAACATCTAGACCCCTATGAACACCAACATCTAGACCCCTATGAACACCCAACATCTAGACCCTATGAACACCAACATCTAGACCCCTATGAACACCAACATCTAGACCCTATGAACACCAACATCTAGACCCTTTGAACACCAACATCTAGACCCCTATGAACACCAACATCTAGACCCTATGAACACCAACATCTAGTCCCTATGAACACCAACATCTAGACCCTATGATCACCAACATCTAGACCCCTATGAACACCAACATCTAGTCCCTATGAACACCAACATCTAGACCCTATGGACACCAACATCTACACCCTATGAACACCAACATCTAGACCCTATGGACACCAACATCTAGACCCCTATGGACACCAACATCTATACACCTATGAACACCAACATCTAGACCCTATGAACACCAACATCTAGACCCCTATGAACACCAACATCTAGACCCTATGGACACCAACATCTAGACCCCTATGAACACCAACATCTAGACACCTATGAACACCAACATCTAGACCCTATGGACACCAACATCTAGACCCTATGAACACCGACATCTAGACCCCTATGAACACCAACATCTAGACCCTATGAACACCAACATCTAGACCCTATGAACACCAACATCTAGACCCCTATGAACACCAACATCTAGACCCCTATGAACACCAACATCTGGACCCCTATGAACACCAACATCTGGACCCCTATGAACACCAACATCTAGACCCCTATGAACACCAACATCTAGACCCTATGAACACCAACATCTAGACCCCTATGAACACCAACATCTAGACCCTATGAACACCAACATCTAGACCCCTATGAACACCAACATCTAGACCCCTATGAACACCAACATATAGACCCTATGAACACCAACATCTAGACCCTATGAACACCAACATCTAGACCCCTATGAACACCAACATCTAGACCCTATGAACACCAACATCTAGACCCTATGAACACCAACATCTAGACCCCTATGAACACCAACATCTAGACCCTATGAACACCAACATCTAGACCCTATGAACACCAACATCTAGACCCTATGAACACCAACATCTAGACCCCTTTGGACACCAACATCTAGACCTTATGAACACCAACATCTAGACCCTATGAACACCAACATCTAGACCCTATGGACACCAACATCTAGACCCTATGAACACCAACATCTAGACCCTATGAACACCAACATCTAGAACCTATGAACACCAACATCTAGACCCTATGAACACCAACATCTAGACCCTATGGACACCAACATCTAGACCCTATGGACACCAACATCTAGACCCCTATGAACACCAACATCTAGACCCTATGAACACCAACATCTAGACCCTATGAACACCAACATCTAGACCCCATGAACACCAACATCTAGACCCCTATGAACACCAACATCTAGACCCCTATGAACACCAACATCTAGACCCTATGAACACCAACATCTAGACCCCTATGAACACCAACATCTAGACCCCTATGAACACCAACATCTAGACCCCTATGAACACCAACATCTAGACCCTATGAACACCAACATCTTGACCCTATGAACACCAACATCTAGACCCCTATGAACACCAACATCTAGACCCCTATGAACACCAACATCTAGACCCCTATGAACACCAACATCTAGTCCCTATGAACACCAACATCTAGTCCCTATGAACACCAACATCTAGACCCCTATGAACACCAACATCTAGACCCTATGAACACCAACATCTAGACCCCTATGAACACCAACATCTAGTCCCTATGAACACCAACATCTAGACCCTATGATCACCAACATCTAGACCCCTATGAACACCAACATCTAGTCCCTATGAACACCAACATCTAGACCCTATGGACACCAACATCTAGACCCTATGAACACCAACATCTAGACCCCTATGAACACCCAACATCTAGACCCTATGAACACCAACATCTAGACCCCTATGAACACCAACATCTAGACCCCTATGAACACCCAACATCTAGACCCTATGAACACCAACATCTAGACCCCTATGAACACCAACATCTAGACCCTATGAACACCAACATCTAGACCCTTTGAACACCAACATCTAGACCCCTATGAACACCAACATCTAGACCCTATGAACACCAACATCTAGTCCCTATGAACACCAACATCTAGACCCTATGATCACCAACATCTAGACCCCTATGAACACCAACATCTAGTCCCTATGAACACCAACATCTAGACCCTATGGACACCAACATCTACACCCTATGAACACCAACATCTAGACCCTATGGACACCAACATCTAGACCCCTATGGACACCAACATCTATACACCTATGAACACCAACATCTAGACCCTATGAACACCAACATCTAGACCCCTATGAACACCAACATCTAGACCCTATGGACACCAACATCTAGACCCCTATGAACACCAACATCTAGACACCTATGAACACCAACATCTAGACCCTATGAACACCAACATCTAGACCCCTATGGACACCAACATCT